>JAODLC010000036.1:4375390-4388863 GCA_026781145.1 Hippopotamyrus pictus | reverse complement strand
CCCTAGTGTGTGTCTCTCCCTCTCTCCCTCTGCCTCCTCCACTCTCTCCTCCTGATCCCCACCCTAGTGTGTGTCTCTCCCTCTCTCCCTCTGCCTCCTCCACTCTCTCCTTCTGATCCCCCCCCCCCTTCTCTCTCAGGTTGCTAAAACCTGCACGTACCCGGGGTGTGGGGGCAGGAATACAGGTGGTGATCTGCTCACGCTCCGTCCCGCACATGCGCCCCCCCCCCAACACGCCGGCACTGACTGTGGAGCCGCTTTCATTCCCTGCATCGTGGCTGAGAGGCATGTTAATCAGGGCAGGGGGGCTGCCAGCTCGGACAGACACATCCCCCCCCCAACTAACCCACCCCCACTCCTTCCCATTGCCGTGCTCATCTCACCATTCCGGGTGGCAGAGCCCATAATGAAAGACCACAGCATCCAGCCATTTATTTTCCAGCACTTGTTATTTCCGCAGAAATTTGCTCATTGCTCCACCCCAGACCCCCCGGCAAACAAAACGTCGTTGTGGCGTTTACAGCAGCTTTGGTACACACGGCGTTACTGGGGGAAAGTCTGGGTGGAAGTGTGTTGTTGTGGCATTGGCAGAGGAGGGGCTGGGGGGGGGTCCCTGGGTGGGGGCGCGGTCTCAGGATACACCATGTCAGTTTGTCTTTATTTGCGTGCGTGTGGCTGGGGGAATATACCTGAAAAGGTGGCAGGAATCGGGTTTGGTGTTTATTCAGCCCCGTTGCTAAGGAGATGTGAAGCGGGGGAAAGATTCAGTCATAACTGCAACCTAGACTGATAAAGCGGCAGCCATTCTGAGAGTGATAATGAAGCACATGTATGGGGGGGGGCGGGGGGGGGGAGTTGGTGACGATGAGGGAGGGCCAGGCAAACTGGGCTCGGGGACAGAAGGGACGCAACCGCGGAAAGACCCAGAAAGGGAATCCAGATCAGCTGGAGGTTAAATCAGAGAATGACATTACTGTGTCATTAGGATCCCATCGAAGGGAAATTTATATGACACGCCCACAGAGAGGACCCCTCATCTGTCAACCAATTAAATTGTCAGAGTGGCCGAGGAGGAGACGGGGGGACGTGAGTCAGCCTGGGAGAGAAGGGATGGGGCCCACACACGTAGGGACGGCCCATTGTGCAGGGCACCGTGCGCGGTCAGCAGGAATGTGGGCACGTTTGTGTCATAGTGACGACTCGCTGACCGCTCGCACCCAGGCGCTGGGGCCCCCCTCCACCTCCCCCACAGAGAAACCTTTTGTGCTTGTCGAGCTCCCGAAGATTTACGTGCACAAGGGCGCGCTTGTTCTCCGAATCGCGGAGTTAAGTGGCAAACAATTGATCGGTGTTTCCCCCGAGTCTCCGTCCAGCGGGGATTATTTAGCCATAACGCCCGCACGTCGAGGCTGGGGCTCGGCGCGGTGGGCCTTTGACGGTGGACCTCCGCTGTGCCGTCCACCTGGAAGCGGGGCTCACCGAGAGCAAACGGCAGGCTCGGCACGTCCGGAAAACCAACGCCGCCTTCAGCACCCGGGCAGCAAAGACACAGAACATCTGTTACGTCTCACACGCCGCAGTTTTGCTTAAGTCGTTAACGCGTCTGTGCCAGGTCCCCCAGGTGAGAATTAAAATGAGATCTGATATCTCCAGTAAACACGCTCACGGGGCTACAGTCCACACAAAAACAACATGTGTGGCCGATTAAGTCAACAGGACTGGTTAAACATCACCGCAGCGCCGATTAGCCACTGATGCGACGCTTAACCTGACATTTAAGTTGCACTACATGACTTGAACTATTTGGTTTAGACAGACCCCTCCATAAAGCACAAATCAAACTGTTTTTACTTTGTTTTTTAGCCATATATTACGCAACTGGCCCACATCATTATGAGGGGAAAAAAACTGTAGGGGAAAAAAAAAACAGGAAAAGGTGATGTGTTTGCATTTTATTTACATGCAACCTAATCTGTTTTCTTATAATAAGAGTCCACTATGCAAAATGAGCTACACTATGCAGAGAATTCCTGCTGTGTTAAAACAGATGCGTTTCAGTTGGCCAGTAAGGAAACCTCGGTTGGGTACTGATCACATTCAGAGATCGATAAAACCCAGACTCAAGACACAAACAATGCAGACAGCAGGGAAGAGAAGGTGCCGCCGCCCGGGTTCGAGGACGTCGGAGAACGCATTTGCATTTCCTTCAGATTTCACAAAGTGGGCAAAGTCAGTGCAAAAATCGCTCTCCCCTTTGAGAGGCAAATATCAGGGTTTGTTTAGTTAGAGGGGAAAAAATGTGTAAATAAAGAACGACCTCATTAGGGCTGGCTCTCGGACAGAGTGCAATTTAATGATCTCTGCTGAGAAAATGATCGGGAGGCCCCGTTTGCTGGCCGGAGTTTTGGTGGCCGGGGTCTTTAATGATAGAGGGTGGCCCCCTTTGGCAGCCGCCGGTCTCGGGAGCAGACGGACATCGTAAGGCGGCACGCAGAGACCAGAGCAACGAGAATCATTTCTGGCCAGAAGTATACCGGAGGAAATATACGTCCTGGAACAGGAGGCCTAGGAAGGGGTGAGGACACTGCTCGTAGACCCTGCAATTAATGGCTCCAGTTTACAAATTAAACACGGAATGGCGGTACGCGGAACGGAGCGCGGTATGAGCCTCTCGCCTCCTCTCCTTCAGGCAGGCCCCCAGTGTCCGCACTGCCGCTGGGCGCTATGGCAACCAGGCATCCCTGCTATACACTCCTGGCTGCGCGAGTCTGTCGGTGTGTCTATGTGCGCGCACTTCTTCCATTACATCATCGCAGGGAAGACGATAAGGGATTAACAATAAAAGCTGCGATTGAACAGGACGGGAAGGACGCTTCAGCACTAGGCTGCCCAGCCGCTGCAGTCGGGGGTCTTTGGGAAAGACCATGACATCGGTATTATCAGCCTGCGGACAGGGAAGGCAAAAGATTTTCTCTCAAGGCCTTTGAGTGCTCTGGGGCGGGTGGCGGGGGGGAGGGCAGTTGATAACGGGAGAGGAAAGCTACCTGAGAAATCCAGGGGTGTCTGGCCTCGCACAGTTGCTCAGATGTCAGCTAAAATCCCAGCATCTCTTTCCCTAAAAACATGGACGCCTGACCTCCTTTTGCTTCCGTCACACATGGCTTTATTGACGCCTTATGGTTTCATTGATAAGACTTAGAGCTATTAGTAGAAACAGGCATTAAACTCAGCACTGAAGGTGATGTAGGCATGACTGTTTAACATGGCCTGCTGTGCAGCACAGAGCAATGAATCCACAGGGAGTCGCAGGCCCTGATGCACTGGGAGAGAATCCCTGTTTAACATGGACTCCACAAGGCTCAACACGGGCATCAGTGTTGGTGGGTGGAAGGGAAATTAAAGGATCACTACGAAATGGAGGACAGAGTCAGAGACCAAACACAGGGGAATACGGCCCGCATTCAGGGTCCGACCAGTCAAGCCAGTCCGACGGGATCCATACGCCGCATGTCACCTGTCCCACAACCTGTCCATTCTAGTTTTAATGGATCCCCATTGATCATCCGATATTCTCTTTATCTTTAATCAAAAGCTCTAGAAACTCTGATGTTTAATTAATGAGACACTCAGAGGGGCCTACTCGCTGGCTCCGAGAGGCAGCCGCGATTCATTATTAATGAACGCCTGGTAATTATCCGAGCCAAGCTCCGCGTCCAAGGTGGGAGCTGGAATTCAGGGAAGATGGGCCAGGTACCTGGCCCCCGGGGCCCCGGGGCCCCGCAGCCCGAAGGCCAGCATCCCGCCTCACACAGAGCTTCCTCACAGGCTGCAAACAGCCGGCAGGAGTGTGTAACCACAACCAGCAGCACAAAACACCAGCTCACCCTCCATGAATGTTGTTTTTATTTCCCCATGATGAAATGTACAGGGCTGTAAAAATCTCCCAGCTTCGATTCATCGGATTTTAATATTCTTATCAAGTGCGGCGCACTATTTGTAGTCCTCTATCTCTATCTCCGTCTCTCTTGCGCTCTCTCTCTCTCTCCCCCTCTCATCCCCCCCCTCTTTGACCAGCGCAGCAAAGTCACATCCCAGCGGCTGATTAAATTTCCCCCCCCTGTCCCCCGACGTCAGATAAACCTCTTACACGTGGAAGTGCGGTGACCAACGCAAGGCACCGGGGTCACGAACCCTGATGGAACGCGCGCCGTCGTCGCCGTGGTGATTCCCGCCGCCCAGAGCTCGGCTCAGGATGCCGGGACTCGGGTCGGCGGGGGAGGGGGGGGGCGCGCGTCTGCCGAGTCGGCCCATCTGTACGTACACCGGCCCGCCTGCCAGGGACTAATGCCTATTGATTAATGTACACTGAGTACGGGGAGAAAGTAGAGCAGTGCATCCCGCTCTCTGCGAGCTGACAGGCCATTAACTGGGGCCGAGGCGATCTCTATAACAAGGCTAACAGTCTCCATGCTGCTGCGGGCGGCCCGGCAGCCTTGGATCCCTCCAAATGGGAGCCAGGAGCGAAATCCCACCGGAGAGGCCCAGTGTGTCTGCACACTGCCATGTATCACGTACACGGCAAGGCAGAAAAAAAATGCATCCCCATGGACCGCCAAGCCTGTTTCTGCCGTGCATCTGCTCCACACACTGTTTTTATTATTTTTCCACATTCCACTTTTCTCAAAAATTGTGTAAATTGTATGGCATTTGAGACGTATTTTTTTTTTTTTATTGCATTATTGTGAAATACCTATTTTCCATCCAGAAAGCGACTTTAATTAATGGCGCGAGTGAGGAGCGTCAGCAGAATCGCACACACCCCGTGGCCCTGCGAGGGATCGCTAGGCCGCCCCCGTTCAGAGCAGTGCCGGCTCTCCGCGGGGCTGCAGATCTTCCTGTTTCCCTCTCTGCCCACACAGTGACCACCTATCTGTACACGTGACCGATGTTCCACTCACTGAGATAGGAAGGATCCACAGCAAATTGCCCTCTGTTTTAGGTCTTCACTGCACAATTACCCTGCTAAGAACCCCCTGTTCAATCCATCATCCAGCCTTCAGCTAATGACCCCTCTAAAGCACTCTCCTACATCCCACTTCGCAACCATTTCTGCTCCGTGACGTTCCTCTGCCTCCCTCTTGACCCGCTCAGCCTGGCTTGTTGGACTCCCCGGCTCTCGTGGTGTTACTCCTCCCTACATGCTCCTCTTCACCTCCCTCTCACATAGCCAGAGATATATACAGGGGCGGGAACACAGGGCCATTGGCCCAGCTGAAAGCTGATTGGGCCCCTCACCTGTCACTCACCCATTCAAAACATATCATTGGCTACTGACACAAAAGGCCCCTCTGTGTGAATTACGGCCCCTCTTTTGCCCCCCACGTAACACCATCCTTCACCATCCTCCCTGAAATGTGCTCCTGATTAGAATGAACCTTTGGCCTCCTCCTGACTTCAGATTCTTGGGCTAATAGGGGATTAATCAAATGGGCGGGGCTGCATCTCTCTGGCAGTTGAATATGCTGAGAGAAGAACGGGCTCTGAAATTTACACATTAATAAAAGGTGAAGATGTTAATTCAGTCCCAGCCTGTATCTCAAATCCTCCTGATTACAGCCACGCATGGCGAATGTAGATCACATCCTGTGCAACGTGGCTACTGCAGAAATCCATTTGGAAAGAGGACCTGCGTGGATTATTAGGGACAGGATTGTTATAATGCGGCAAATTTGTATAAACAAACACATTTTCAAAGTGTTTAAAAGTATTTAACGAAGGATAACGCAGTGACTAACTCCCCGTGACTAATGTTTGATGAATGGTGTCCTTCATGGAAAATGGACTCCGGATCCAAATTAGTATTATGCAGCAGTAAATTGAACATGCAGGCTAAAGCACCTCCCAAAAAGGCGAGTTTAAACAGCCCCCCCACCCCCACCCCTGAAACCCAAACTGCCTTTTTCTTCTTCTAAAGCACCTGAAATTGAAATGCCCCCCCTCCCCCTTTTATCCCGGCAATGTGCTGGAGTAATCAGGAGCCCCCGGCCAGAGCGGTCAGGGAGGGGCCCGGATTGGCGGGGCGACCGCAGGGACCTTGGGGCTCGAGCGACAGGGTATCTGTTCCGCTCCATCAGGGCCGCCTGCGGTCGGTGTCGTGAAACTCACCCCCACCCCCAGCGGCAGCTAGACCTGCGTGTAGCCTGCGTGTAGCCGGAGTGACCCCCTCTCCCGCCCTCCATGCCGGCGGCTCACGAGAAAGAAAAGGGGGATTTTAAAGAGGAGCAGAGAGGAAAAGGCACATGGCAGCCGATCACTCAGAGTGTGGCCGTGGTTAACATGGCACCCTGCCCATGCTGCTCACCCTGCCCACCGTGTTCACTCTGCTCACCCTGTCCACCCCTCTCCCCCTGTTCACCGTACTCATCCTGCCCACACTGTTCACTCTGCTCACCATTCTCACTCTGTTTACTGTGTTCCCCCTGTTCACTCTGCTCACCCTGTCCACTCTGCTCGCCATTCTCACTCTGCCCACCCTGTTCACTCTGCTCACCCTGTTCACTCTGCTCACCTTGTCCACCCTACTCTCCATGTCCACCCCTCTCCCCCTGTTCACCGTACTCATCCTGCCCACACTGTTCACTCTGCTTTCCCTGTTCACTCTGCCCACCCTGTTCACTCTGCTTACTCTGTTTACTGTGCTCCCCCTGTTCACCCTGCCCACACTGCTCACTCTGCTCACCCTGTCCGCCCTGCTCAATGTGCAGATGCAACATCAGCTGTTAAGTCACACTCCTAATATGATGTACACACAGACACTCTCTCTCTCAGACAGACTCTCATTTTCTCTTACATTCTCCCTTTTTCTCTATTACACTCCCTCCTTTTCCTCCCTTACAGGCACACTCCTTTTTTTCCCCTCTCTCTTTTTCTCCATTACTCCCCCTCCTCTTTCTCTTACACACACAGGCACAGTTAAACCCGCGTAACAAATTCCCAGCTGAGAAACAATGGTGGCGGCTCTTAATCCCGTCCTTAAGGGAGACGTAACACTGAGCACCCGTGCCTCCCCCCCCCCCCAGCCACACTCTAAATATAGCCCTGGGCTTGGACCATCCAATGGGCTCCTCCATTATCTGCCTGGGGGCTCCAGTATTCTTCCATGATGACTGCTCTGCACCTGTCTCCCAGCTTGCCCCCCTGTGCACACGGGCACTCAGGTCAGCCTAAATATAGCCCCGTACCCCAGTGCCCCTCGTGCTCCTCTCAGAGGCAGGTGCGGCGCTGGGTTAGAGTTACGCTATCTCTTTACCCTCTACCTTTTATAGAGGCTGCATGACATTATGCACTCCAAAAATAACAAACACTTATGCTGTTGGCATCAGGAAGTTACTGACAAACTGTTCTTTGTAGTTTCATCTCGTTACAGTCTTGCGGGGGCCATAGCTGGCTAATCTCCGCGCGTACTCCCCGTCCTGCTACAGCCTGCCGACGCGTTTCTGCTCAAAGAACCAGCTGGAAGGCCATAACCCCATAACCTTATTCCAAAGGCCTCACCCATGCAGCCTGTCTTCTGAAAGTACTCAGTAATATTACCGGCAAGCTGCTTCTGTGTCGGTTCCCTCTGATTGGACCTTTGTGTGCTGCTGAGGGGCCCAATTCGCTGAATGATGGAATATCTAATTCCAGCCAGCAAACCCATCATCCGCAGGGCCTGGGGAGAATTCCGGCGAGCTTCCGAAATAATAAAATGCAAGATTAAATGGTTAATAGAAACATCTCTGCGAGGCATTTATTGTCTTATTAGCTGAAAAAGCCCATTAACATTGCGTTTTTATAATGCATTATCGATGTTACCTGTAATTCAAAAATAATTAAAAGATTAATCCATTCTAACATAACAGCTGCACCCAATTCCTTACTGAATAGGCAATAATGACAATTGCATTTTTGTGAAAAATTTCCATTGCATGTTGTGGTTTTTTGGGGGGGGGTTTGATATTGCGTCCCTGCCACGCCGGACCTTGAGGTATTAATAAGGAGTTAGGAGCAGGAATGGCGCAAAAGCCAGCAATAAAAAATGCCCCCACCTCCGCGTTCGCGGCCAATCCCTCCCCGTCTCTGTTACCGTGGAAACTGTTAGCAGTGTTGGACAGGGCAATTCTATTCTATTATGGGGAGGGCGGGAGATAGGCAGCAGGTTGCCGGAGTGAGCAGATAGGAGCATGGGGCCTGGCCAAATCGAGGAAGCAGAGGTGGAAGAGAGGGAGAACGGAGGGGAGGGGGCAGGACTCGTCTCTATAAGAGGGGGCGCACCTCCAGGGATGGAGAGGAGGCCACTTGGAGGAGTACAAGCACGAGGTGGAGAGGGAAGATGGAGGGCTTCCCTGACAGTGAGAGAGACAAATGCTTCTCGTCTCACTGATAAAATGTTTAACCTAATTGCAGAGCGTACGGCAGGGATGATGCATTATTTACCGTGCGCCTGCCGATTCCTGCCCATTCGTCGTGTTGTCATTGATCCACACCTACAGGGACTCCCTGAAGAGTTAACCCTTACACCTCTCTCATGTTAAGGGCTGCGGTGGTGGGGGGGGGCCGCGACCCGCCGACAGGAGGGGAGGGTGACAGGCAACAGGGTGAGGCGACTAAACCAGCTGGTGGCAGAGATCAGGCATCAATCAGTGCCACAGACACGCCCACCATGTCCGCGAGGTTTATACCGCCAACGGCACCCCCTGCTGGGCTTACGGAGGCGTGCGCTGATTTTTTTCTTCTTTGTTTTATTCGCTTACCCTGGTCAGAGCCTGTAGAGGCATTGGCACAGGGGCTGAGCTGCACAGAATGTTTAGGGGGTGCGAGCGGGACAGCGGGCGGCTGACAAAGAACAGCAGAGAGGAAGATGCCCCGTGGGAGGGAAGTGGGGGTAACGCCACAGGGCCGGGGTCTGAGGATTTACCCCCATCTGAAGTTTTACTCTACATGGAGGGTGGATTTGTGTGTCAGCGTTTTTGTATTTGCATATGTCTGCTAAGCATATGGCCAATCGTGTGTGTGTGTGTGTGCAAGTGTGTGAGTGTGCCTGTGTGTGTGTCTGTGCCCATCTGTGTACCGGTGTGTGCGTGTGAGTATGCCCGTGCGTGGGTGTGCATCTCAGGTGTGTGTGCCTGTGTGTGTGTGTGTGTGTGTGTGTGCGCCTGCGCGTGTGGACCAGTGCTGCCCTTTCATCCCCTCTGCCAGAGAAGTCTCCTTGATCCCCAGACATGAGAGGCTTCCTGTGTGTCACAGGTTCCTCAGCCCAGCACCAAGGAGCCCAGGAGATGCCACGAGCGTCACTCCACCACAGCCACACATTCTGGACTAAATCCGGCTGGATAAAGCAGCTCCCACCTTCCGTGTTTGTTCCTTGTTCCCACTCGAGCTTGAGGAGATGGGGGGGGGGGAGGGGGAAATGAGATAGACTGTCCCCGACGCCCCAGAGGAAATGAAGCACCTGACCGGCATGTGATGCTCCAGCAACAAAGGGCCTTACAGAGGACCTGCCTGCCCGTTCTCCATCCACGAGGAGCCTGAAGAGAAGGAGCTTTTGCCTTTATGCTTCTGGACACGATTGTTTTCAGCTCCTCGTGTAACACGATGCAGTGCGAAGGCACAGTTATGAGCCTGAGACTGTACACTTGACCTTCCCACTGTGCGATACAGTTCACCTTCCTTTCTCTGGCTGAATGGCACCAGTGTAGAGTGACTAATTCAGATGCAAACGCACTTTCCAGGCGAAGAGTTTCACACTGGACACTAATTCTGCAGCTTTTCCGCTTGCGTGCCCGTCACCACGTGGCTGATTCCTCAAGGATTCTGGAATTTATTCCGTCCTTTTGACGTTGAAGGTTATTCTAATCCGTATTACCAAATTGCTTGCTGTTATTGTTTACTGCGTGAGACCATCTTTGCTGAACACAAATTGCCCTAAATACCTCTTTCTACTGCAGTGGGGCAATTTATTATTTGGTGACAAGGTCCTAGAGGCTGAATAGATGGTGGGGGGGCAATATAACTGAAATAATCATTTCAGTAATTAAAAACAGACTAAATACCTGCATGGAACCATTCATATGAATTCCATTGAATTCTCCATATTTTTGTAAAGGAACTGACATACATTCTAATTGCAAAATATCTTTTTAAAGGGCAGTTTTGCCTCTTCTTAAGTCAACAAAAAGTGTGCATCACTATTTACAACCAGGCTTCTCAAGCTGACCTTCTCCTAGAATGAACTTTTCATAAAATCATGAACACGAACATCGTAAAATAATATGGAAAAGAGCAGAGAAAAAGGGGCCGTTTATAAGGAACGGCACAAGACACAAGGCAGGACAGGCTGAGAGGAAGCGAGTTCTTTTTAAAGCAAAAGCTATCACTGTTAAACCCGTTGAAAAATGAGGAACATGTGTAGTTTAGATATTTAAGAAAGGTCAGGCTGTCTTTTTGATTTGTACTGCTTTATAATGGTTTCTAGATTTCAGCAAGAGTTCCCAGAGATTCCAAGAAAAACTTTCCGTTCCCGTCTGAGGAATCCATCTCCATTTTTCCAGCCACTCTCTTAGATGTCCTCGAGTATGGCATATGGACACGCCATTCCTGCCAGCAGCAATGTTCGTTTTCCCTGTAGTGACCCCCCCCCCCCCCATATCGACCATGTGACCTGTGATACCTTAGACTGAGCCTGTGAGGGGATCTGCCCCCTCATAGATCAGCACCAACTTCCTCCACGTAAGGTTAGTCCATATTTGTGAGGGCCGTCAGCAAAGGTCCTGATCGCAGGATGGAGACAGGGAACTGGCTCTTGTTCTCTCTAGTTACAAGGTGTGTGTGTGTGTGTGTGTGTGTGTGTGTGCACATAAGTGTGTGTGTGTACACGTACGCGTGTGTGTATATGTGTGTGGGTATGTGTGTGTGTACGTGTGTGCGTGTTTTGGTATGCATGAGTGTGTGTGTGCATATACCTGCATGCGTACGTCGTGTATGTGTGTGTGGGGGTGTGTGTGTGTGTGTGTGTGTGTGGGTATGTGTGTGTGGGTGTGTGTGTGCAAGAGTTTTTGTCATAGAAATGAATGGAGAGTCCCCACAAAGATATAATTACAAACCTGCGTCAACAAATACGTGTGAGTGTATGACTGTGTGTGCTTCCCCCGCTATGAATCATTCTAATGTAGCATCCAGGCACATTCCTGAGGACAGACATTCACCTGTACCGCGAGGACAACAAAGGCAGTTATATATAGTTATATAGAGGGTAAGTCTGGTACCACAGGGAAGATCGAATTCCAGCCCACTGGGAGCCCGGGGGCCGGGGCAGGCTGCTGGTTAAGGTGGGACAGGTGTGATCCTGCTCATCTCACCTTCCTCACACACCAATGCAAACAGGAAGCCGACTTCTCAATACACAGAGAAACCCCAAATGCAAAAGGATCGCCGTGGTCAGGACGCTGCAGCGGACATCGTCGTCTACGGCGAAACACCGCTGACGTCGTACAGTGTCTGGCAGCCGCCTGAACCCGGTCTCCTGGACAGTTGAATGAATCGGCATCCAGCGTCTGCAGTGTGGACTGCGCAGTAGCTTAATGCTGCTGATGCCACAGGACCGATCTCTAGGTGGATCAGGAACCCCCCGCAGAGGGAACCTCTCACATGAGAGACGCCCAGTGGCCCCCAGATATCAAAGGCGTCCCCAACACTTCAACCAACGTGATGTAAAGTTCTTTGCGAAGCTGGCAGAGAATGTTCCTCCTGTAATGCCAAAGGAACATTATATCCATGTTTTTCATTTCAGAACAAAGGTTCTGTCAATGTTACTGGAACACGATACTAATGTAATGAATGTGAAAAATATTGTTCTATATAAAATATAAATATTATTATATATTATTAAATATAAACATATTATTTTGTAAGAAAAATGCCATATAATATTATTTATGAAAGTACTGTATATGTATGCTGCCAACACACCATCAGCCTTGAACCCATGACCTTATACGTGAAAAGCTACAGTGTTACCCTCTGCTCTATCATTCATTCCCTTTATCTTTAAATATATTATTATTCTTAGTTTTAAGAATTTGACCAATTCCAAACCTTAATCGTAACGTTCGGTAAACGTTCATAGAAGTGGGGTGATGTCAGAAGATCCATACTGTGGCCCCGGGGGCGGAATGTAGAAGCTGGGGGGGAGGGAGGCAGGCGGATCTCGGGCCACCCCGCCAAGACGCACTGAGCGGCAGCAGAGTCGATCAGAGCGCCTGATCAAGGGGGGGCGTAATGGGTAATAGTCTCTCTTCTGAAGAGTCATTCTCTTAAGAATAGGTCCAAAATCAAGGTAAAGGGGATGCGATGTTTTTTATTAAATATCTTCATGCACATTTCAATTTTCAGGCAATTTATATGCTAATGCACACATTAGCACCTCTCCTTTAGATTTCCTGGCAGACTCCGGGGTTATCGAAAAACAGACTGAGGAATCATGTCCGCTTTTGGCCAGCATGCATCCCCAGTAATTATACGGGGCTTTCCCCCGCCTGCCATCCCCGCTGACGGCCGCCTACCCCGGTCCGTCCCCTGGGACGTTGTGAGAGGAATAGCCAATCCGGACACATTTAACACCATTTGTACCCCGTAATACTTTAATCGGACAGCCGGAGAGTGAGACGGGCCCGTCCTCAGCTGGCACAGAGAGCGAGGGGTTGCGGTCGTGCCACGTCAGTGAAATAGAAACCAGAACCACCGCAGCACTCTTGGTGAAGTCGTTAAATGATCTAACGGCGGGATTCTGTGGGTTCAGCTACCAGAAAGCAGCTGCTCCGAAATGGACAGTGAGCCTCCAGCAAGGTTTTAAAGTGCTGTTTTCCATGCTCGCAGGAATAGGTGGGCCTAGTTTTCCCTGCCCCCCTGCCCGCAAAATACTCCGTAGAATGTATTTTTCCGGGTCGATGTCAGTTCAGGCCCAAGATAAGGACCGCGGGACGGGCGGCCGCAGCGAGCAAAGACAGAAATGCACCAGACGTCCTGGGAGAATTGCAGTTCGCGCTCTGCCAAGAATAACACTTGCGAGAGTTATTTCACAGCAGCCTGCCCCCCCCCCCCCAAACCCCGAAGGCCGCAGGCTTCGCCGTTCGGCCTACACGTGTCTCTGCAGTGGCACCCTAGGTGCAGCAGTCAGATCGGCATATTTATATTCCTGCGTCAAACCCAGACGGCAAGCGAGAGAGAGGAGTGGGAGCTGGCCGGGACAGAGTAAACATGCTGGCAAACCGGGGGGGGCTGGGGGGTGGGGGGTGCAGAGACCCATAAGCCGAGCACTGCATGGCTCCTGCCTCATTCCGCCCCCCTGCCATGCGCCTGTTGAATCTGCGTGCGTCGTAATTGTCGCAGAACAAATGTATCAGGTTGCGGCAAATCGAGAGTGGAGCGGTTTTTGAG
>JAODLC010000036.1:4341877-4366669 GCA_026781145.1 Hippopotamyrus pictus | reverse complement strand
TTGAAGTCACTTTGTGATACACTGCAGGGAATTAACAGCGTGGTGTAAAACACTAAAGGTGTGATTTAATAACCCACACAGGGAGCCATTCTGATTCCCCCGCCGACAGAGCAAAGGGTGAAGAACATTTACATGCAAAATAAATGGCCTCCTAACGGAGGACGGTGCCCCCCCCCCCCGCACCAGGATCAGGCTAGCAGACGAGCAAGGCCCCTCCCTACGCCGCACCCTCGACAGACTCATTCTACGCCAGTTAAGTTCCAGCTGTGTGAAAAACAACATGACTGCATGTATTAATCATCGGTTCACAACTGGCAGTCTGTCTGTCCCGCATGCCACGTAACACACGCCATGTGAATCAGCCGCTGAAGCCATGCAGCTCGACGCATGACCATGTAAACAAGCCTTTGGGGCGCATTTCCCAAATAAGTGATGATGCGTCTGCTCCGGGCTCCCCGCGCCTCATCTGCATCGGTTGACATTGTTATCTTTCATCCCGCGTCGGTTATTTTCAACCAAACATCCACTTTATTAAACCAGGTTGCGGTGTGAAAAGCGTCACGTTTCCATCCGCACGGTAATCTCAGCGGCCCCCCAGCCGTCCTTTTAACGAGACCCCAATAAATTTGCTCTTTTGTTTTTTCTCCGTCTCCCAGCGACGGCAGAATGTGGCCCTCGGTAGTCGTTGGTTCTGCTTTGCAAGGGTTCAAATCCTCACCCAGGAACAGTGAGCATCACCTCCAGAAAACTTTGACACCATTACACCCCCCCCCCCCCCCCCGCCTGCCTGTCCGCCCTTTGACCTCTGACCTCAGACCTCTGACTGGCTCGAATGTCACGTCCATGCTCCTCCTGGGAGTGCGTCTCCTCCAGGCTGACATACAGATATATGGCCTAACAGTCAGATCCCTGGGGGCTCTTCTCTGGTCCTCGCCGTCCCTATAGAGAGCCTCCCATCCCTCCTTCCTGTCCTCCCAGTTCACGCACCCCTAACGGCTCTCGTTTTTCTCCATGCCGGATTCCGGCTCCCAGCGTCTCCCTCACGCTTGGCCACCCCCGCCGCGGTCACGGAATGCAGCGAGCCCTTTTAATCGCCCCGGACTTTAAAGCGAGCGCGACTTAAACGAGCCCAAGTGCAGACACAGTGACGAATCCCTTATTCGCCTCGCTGATGGCAGCACCGGCGGGAAAGAGAGTGATGGAGACCGGTGATGGACGAGGTGGCCATGATGGTGCCGTTAAACAGGCCCCCGGCCCCGTGTGGGAATTCTCCACAATCCCCCCGGCCTCCCCCCAGAAAGACAGTGACCTCTAAGGCTACTGCTCTTCAATGGCCGCCTAGAAATAGGTAACGCAAGACAACGGCGCCAGCTAGGTCAGGGGCTCCGGTCGCCGTGCCGACCGACAGGGCCGGCCCAGCTCCTCGCCGAGGGCTCCCCATTAGCCCCCCCGCTCGTTAACACACAGCGACGACGGCAGCCACCACCAGAGGCCTCTCCGCTCTCCTCGGCTGCAATAAGCACCAGCTCCCGCCCTGTCTGTTCATTCACATCTAGGACGCAGGTGTTGCGCCGCATCTCTGGGCGTCTGGCACCTTTTATCGCCTTTTGTTTTTCCGCAACATGACAGAGTTTCCAGCTACAAGCAACTATATTAGTCGGGGGGGGGGGGGTACTTCTGCAAAAGGATGAGTTCTCTAATCTTAACACGGCGGAGTAACGCGTCGATTTTATACAAGGCCGCTCAGTTGGTGGCTGTTCTTCCGCGACTTTGCATATCGCGAACAAAGGATCGGAAAGTGACTCTAATCGCGCTGTGAAAACTTACGGCGGACTCAAAGGCGGCGAGGCGATAAAGGAGCCAGCGAAGCGAGGGCAGCCCCGTCACGGCCGTGCAGCTGCTGTCTTTGAAGGGTTCGCGTTTAGCGTCCGTGATTTAGTCCTGTGGTAGGTGCCACTGCCCAGAGAGAGTGTAATAACTGGTGAGAAGTCGAGGGTACAAGTCGAGCGAGCTATTAAACAGCCCCACGAATCCCTGGGGGGAAGGACCCGACTTGTTACATGTTGTGGAAACAGGAACATGTCGAGGGGGGGGGGATGGGGGCAGCGACAGTAACTGGCCATAACCCCCTCACCCCAGAGCAGATCCCGCCCCGCACTGGGTTCGTCTATGTGGACAATTTAGTCCTTTCAGAGTCCCAGCAGCCATCGGAGAGCCCACACAAGCTGGGAGGGGTGCAGGGGCAGCAATTCCGGAGTGTGGGTGAGCAGTTCGAGAGTACCCGCTCGACCCCCCAGGCCCGGCAGAGAGTACCGGCTCGACCCCACAGGCCCGGCAGAGAGTACCCGCTCGACCCCCCAGGCTAAGCAGAACACCTGCCGCTCTGGTTTGAAGCTGCCGCTTTGCCCTGTGTGAGCCACTTGTGGCGACATAAAACGCTGGAGAGGGATTAAGCACAACCCCCCCCACCCCCACCCGCTGCCATCGGGACACCTGTTCCTTAAGTACAGTGGATTCAACATTTGTCGAACTGGTGCCACACGGCTGTTGCACTGTCACATCAAGGCTTCTGTTCAGGTCAGAGCTCAGACTAACTCCAGTTTGCTGTCTTGCCCTGTTCACACTCTCTCTCTCACACACACACACACACACACACACATATCCCCTCCATTATGTTCCAGAATTCCAGATACCACAATAAAACCAGCAGGGATTCACTGGCCTAACACGTTAAGGGAAGTAGGGAAGAACCCACATCCCCCCCCCCCCAAATTAAGTAACTTTATAATAAATCACTGCGCTTGGCTTTCTGCGGATTAGCGGGGCTCCAGTGAGCAGTTTGTTAAGCAGTTTTGTAAAGAATAAGGAACTATAGCAAAGCTGAGAAAAATCACGGGACAAATGCAGCAGGACCTCGTAAAAATGGGCTGGCGGTCGGTTCGGTTCCACATCCCTGTAAAAATACTCCCCAGCTCTGGAGAAATTAACTGGAGAGAGAGAGAGCAGAAAGAACGCTTACTGTGTCGCTCTGGCAAGAAGGTATTTCCTTAGGTTTCTCACCTAATTTGTTCCTTATGATATCGCTTGTATAATCGCTCGAGGAGTTTACTAGAGGAAGTTGGGCACATTAGGAGCGAAAATGCTGCAGGACAGGAACTCCCCAGTGCCCCGCGAAAGAAACACAGGCTATGAATCACCAGCTGCATGTGCCGTTCTGTTCTACAGGCCGGCGTATCGTAGCAGAACCGGGAAAAGCATCAAACACGGAACGCAGTTTGTAGCAGAGGGAAGGAAGACCGTGTAAGTGTTACAATTAAAGAGCTAGATCCTAGCCGGACTGACACAAATAGTGAAGGGTGGGGCCGCTGTGTCCCCTAGGCTGCACCTCAGCACAGGAGCGTCTCGCACGCCTTGCCCCCATTTCTCTGGGACAGCACCCCCACCATCGGCCCACCCTGGCCCTTGGGGACTTCGCTTACTTCTCTGCCTTTCCCGTGCACAAACCTCGCGCACCGACAAAAGGCAGCTCAATGGCTATTTAAATTTGAAACGGAGCCACAACAAAAGGCGCTGCTCCAAAAAAAATACAGGGGGGGGGGGGGGGATTTTGGACTCAAAAGACAGCGATTCAACACGTACCCCCATAAGAAAAGTAAATTTAATTCCAAGACTATCCCGCCAGCACACTTGACATATTGTAAAGAAGCTGCAGGAGGGCAGATCCTGGCCGTGAAGGGGGGCCCTTGCAATGGCTGGGCAGAGCGGGCAAGGCAGCCCCGATACGGGCTACACCCAAACCCCCCCGCGATGACGCATCACAGAGATAGCACCTGAGATTGCGAGGTAAAGCGTAGCGGTCGGGCTGATTTGCCTGGCGCACAGCGCCTCGATCCAGCTGCCCTTGAATCGTCGAAAGAGTCTCCGAGGCGCACAGGCGTTATGCAACGCTGTCAGGGCCCCCGAAAGGGTTAAGGGCGCCCGCCTCTCTTGTGCTCTTTCTCTCCTCCGAAATGCAGAATGTACAGTTTCACACTGTTTGCCTGTCGACGCGGCTGTGGGTTTTACTGAAGCAACACGACCATCGTCAAAGGCAGCGGAGCGGCGCCTACCCAGGGACCCCAGACGGAAGGCTGTTGGTCCTCAGTCTAACTCATTTGCCCCTGCAATGGCCACCTCGCTAATCACATTTTAATGTTTTAGCAGATTAACATAAAACACATGGGAAAACACGAACAGCAGTAAAAACAATGATAATGATGATAATAATGCCGATAATATAATGACGCTGAAAATTGTAACAGGAGTAACAATAATTTTAAAAACAATATTTTTACAAATTCCATATAATGAGTTTAAACTTTTTATATTCGTTTTACTAACCACCTTTTGAAAACATTTAAAATAAGTATATGCACTGCCATTCAAATCACTACTATTTCTCATCTATTATCCTCAACGTGTATTTAAAAATGTCCAATCCACAGTAGGGGTTTTAGGATTACGCAGAATAACAATTATATCAGTATTCATTTAATTATTTAAAACGTGGAAGGGCTGGTGGGCAATTCAGTGAACGGCTGCCAACAATTATACGGCATCAAACAGAGCTGCTACAAGTAAATAATTCAGAAAACTGCACACGTTACAGCCTCAAGTGAACAAAAGATTTATAGAAACAATATGCCGCTAATAGGACATAATATATGAGGACAGGGATTGACATTAGACAATAGAGAAACACAGAGCTGGCACATAAAAAAAACACACACGTTAAGCCAGCCAGACCTTAGCAGCCTGCGTCTTAATAAACGACCCTTAATAAATGACAGCAGCACCGACCCCAGCACCTCTGCGCCAGGCGCTAATTTCACCCTCTCGCAGGATCTGCCGCGTTTCGTTCCTTTTCGTCGGACGGCTTCTCTTACTCACCATTGACTGCCTCGGAAAAGGTGCGCCCGGCTTCTCCTTGCGTCCCCTATGCTAGAATCCAGCACGCCGATTCAAAGACGGGGTTTTTTCTCTGGTCCTCGTCAATCCCAATTCCACAGCCGCCTCGACCACTCGTGCCTTTTGTAAACTACTCCTTGTCACTATCGCACCTGTCTCTTTCCCGAACAGATCCTCGTATGCCGGGGTGACATCCTTAAGACAACTGTCTCTGGGGTTGTATGTCCTCAGCCCTCTCTCCCCCCGCCGGCGCGCACAGCACCACCTGTCCCCGGTGGAAAACGCACCACAATGCGCCTCTATGCCGCTTCCCGACACATGGCATTCCCGGGTTGCGCCGCAGCGGTATTCCTTCCCACAGCCGTGCAGGATTCCGAAGTGTTTAAAAAGAACTAGTGACAGTGGTTAAAGTGAAACGAGTCACAAGCGACAGCGATCCTAACAGCACCCCAGCGGAGCCGGACCAGCTGCACCGTATGGGAAAAAAAATCGCATCTGTTTCTTTTGAATGTATTCCGTGGTAACAGTTGTAATATCGACCATTTACCCCCCACAATAGTTATTTTGTGCTTTCTGTGGGTGCATACGACTGCTGCTCTTTCCAGGAGGGTGTCACTGCTGCGTCTTAACACTTCTGCTCTCATTGAAAGAAAGCGCTGTTCATTTGTTCTGCATGCGCTCCTTCACCAGTTTATCGCCCAGCTTCGGAAATCAGATAGGAGGCAACTCCCATTCATTCCAGGGGCAAATTATATTTATTTTTTCCCTGCCATGCGTTCACTGGTTCCTTTGTCAAAGTAGGAGGATCAGAAGCTCGGTGTTTTTCGTTAGCGCTGAAATACAGCATCTCCGATGCTGCTTGGCCGTGTCACCCACCGAGACTCCGAAAACCGAGGCAATGGCAAAACCTGAGGCAGAGTTGTACAGCGACTGGAACGGAATTAATGCATACTAATTACTCTTTTAATGCACTCAAACTTGAATTTCTCCAGTAGGGTGAGAGACCCATTCATTTATTATTCGCTAATTGTTATAAAAGGTGCGCCTTTGAAACCGGAATTACGAAAAATTAACAGGGGGATCAATCATGTGTCCCGATTTTAATTATTATTTATAACCGTCGAATTACGCAATAGTAATGGCGCAAATATGATGATAAAGAGATAGGCGTGGCAATTTCTGGCATACTGTATTTATCATTTTCTGTAGAATTAATTTATTTCTCAATTATCTATGCAGATCGCTACTCGTTATTTTAAATATAACATGAGTTAAAATGTGAGGCAACGCAGAAAAGAGCGTAGCGAAACGTAGATATTCATGTGGCATAGAAATGGGATCTTTAAAAAAAGACACGAATCTCTAAAAGGCTCTTTCTCAGTATGGAGGAGGAAATTTCAGTGGTATGTCCAATTAACACACCGCGACAGAGCATTAATTTACCATACAGCTATTAATCGGTGTCAACGACCTACGTATTTGACCGAATAATTTTTCCCCCCTGCGGTATATGCAATGTGTAACAAATGCGCTGATATTCTAAGATTATTTCTTCTGTTATGCATAAAAACGTGAATAAATTTCAAAGGGTAAAAGGAAAGTGAAATACTAAATATTAGGATGGGTGTACCACGAACTGGAAGGGGATATCTGTGTCAACAAACTTAATCTGAAACTTGTTCTGGACGATAGGCCTTTTGGAGGCTTGCTCCAGTCTCCTTATCATGTTTAAACAATTAAAGGAGAGGTTCCAGGAGGCTGCTTCCATCTTCTGCGGTGGATTTTGTGACCCAAAAGCTGTGTATGATACCATGACCCTTACCATAGCGGGCTGGCAATCTCGAGCTATCTTAAGGATCCAGGTGCTTGTTCTCGAACCAAAGAAAACACCATTACTGCACCTGTACAAGCCCGTCCCTCACAAAGCGGCAGGCAGGGGCCTGAATGGTGAAGAATCTTCTCTTCCCATCATGGCCGGCAGGAGCCCTGGACAGAGACCCAGTCCTCTGGGAACACCAAGTAGCAGGGGGCTGGCAAGGTCACCTGCTATATCGGTGTTGTACCATCACTTGGAGAGTGGGGGGGCAGTAAAAGAGGCAATTTCACCTCCGTGAAGGTATATGTTCTCACGGGGCTCAGGAACCGATTGAAGCAGAAGCAGATGGAACATTTGGTAGCAATTAATCCTGAGCTAGAAGAGACACGTGTCTAAAGAAGACAGTGATTCAGCATGAGGAATGTTACTGTTATACTAACTTTTTTATGGAGTGTAAAATCATATTTCTGTTTCAAAAATCCAGAGTGACTAAAAACACGAAACTATCATGTTTGGGAATTGAGTACGAACGGGGAATAGTAAGTACAGGTACGTCGCGTCACGTAAGAGCCTCATTCCGAAAAAGAATTGAATGTTGCCTGGCGGCTCAGTGGGTGATTTGATCTCGTCTCATCTATCACGGCTCGTATGTCCCCCCCCCCACCCCCAACCCACCCCCCGGGCTGACGTGTGTGTCCCCTGGGTGTTCCGTTACCAGAATCACTCAGGTGAAACGGCACTACTGGTACACACCGGTAAATTTTTGCTCTGCACACAGATTGAAACCACGAAATGAAGGAAGTTTAATCCTTAAAAACACATTCGGGTTAGCGTACAGACAGCGCCAGGCAGCCCGTCGGGTGACATAGGCGGCTGCCTAGGGCGCTGACCTGGGCTTCCACCGGCACCAGATAATGAAGCTTTTTTACTGAATGATTAACTGCTATATTTAAGTCAGGAACTACTAAATATGATGCTTCAATATTTATCAAGCATATATACAGAGAGATAGAAAGAATACAAAGAATTATGCTGCACTTAATGATAATTGGTAGTAACAGGATATATTCACATTATAATAAGTAAAAGCAGACTATTAACGGAACACTGCCGTCTTCATTTTAAAATATGGAATTAACTTTAGAACTGATTGTGTCTTGTGGTATTACCACTAATGAGAAATATAATCTTTTTGGTAAAGTGTGCATTGCTGTAAAAATGCTTTTTTTTTTTTTTAATTTAAATTTATTTAGAATCTGAATGGCATTAGAAATGTGATAGTGTTAATAAATAAATGGATACTCGTTTTACAGGCCTCTGATTGTAATTCAATGACGTTAATAGGTATAAGAAATGCAATGACGCTGATTACTGTTCAAAGACCCTAATAAGCAGTTTTAGCTGTTATCGCACATAATAACTGTGTTACTGCTACAACTGGAGCTTTACTGTGCAAAAGCAGCCGTTACTCCACTGTAACGGCTGTTACTCTGCACCGGCTGCGTTCCGTTATCATCCTTTCTGTCACACACTTGACTGCAAACGCCACCTACTTTAAAATGAGTGGTGAACTTTAAAGAGAGCCCTTTTTTCCCCATTTCTGCGACTTCGTCTTAGTTCAAACGCCGGATGAGAAGATTTGGATAAGAAACTGACTATAAATAAATAAACAAAACCACGATTCTATTCCTCTCTTTTTTCATCCCACTCGGTGTCTCCGAGCTGCTGGATCACTGCAGACTTGGACTGGATATTAAAGAGCTTCACATAAAATTGCAGCTTTGATGCAGGACTCCGCAGCTTTCAGTGTTTTGGATAAAAGTGCGGGAGAGGGTGGGGCACTGCAGTGGGGCCCTTAGGAGCAGAACAGCGACGGCGAGGCCACTGCACCAGTGGGCTTTGATTATTACATTAAAGTGTTGTGCTCATCAGCATTATGGAGCCACGGCGGCGGGTGAGAGTGCTGTGGGCACCTGGGGTGAAGGGGCCGGGGCATCAGAGGCACACGCTCCTCGGGAAAATAGGTTGGGACGAGCCCTGAAGGAAGGAAACATGGAAATATCCGTGTGATTGGATCCAATTGAATTACGTACCGTCACCATCCACACAGCAAGTCTCCATTTCGCTGCAATTAGATGCACTCTTCGATAAGCGGTATCAAACCTGCAGGGAGTCAGTAGGTTCACCGCGCTGCAAGGTGCCGTAGAAACAGGGCACCGCAGCTCACATCCCCAGTTTGACTTCTACAATTTACATTTCCTCTCCTGAATTTAATACTCAAAGGAAACATGGACCTGCAGCAGCGCAAACCGAAACGTCAGAGCAGCTTTCTGGGCTGTCAGAGATGCTCTTCAGCTCCTTGCCCCGTTTTTTTTTTATTATTATTATTTTTTTTTTTTTCCGTGCGTTGCAGAAATGTGCCTGCCGTAGACGTCGGAAAATCCACCCTCCCCGTCAATGTGTTCTTCTTTCACCTGACATTATATCCCCCCAAAGTAAATAACAGAAAGAAAAAATAAGATTATGAAGTGAGGGAAACAGTGCAGGGGAAAAAAAAGCAAAAGAATTAAAGGAGTGATATAGATACATGAGACATACTAGACTGCACACGACTTAAGCCCCACATAAACCTTCCTTGATCATGTGGCATTAGGACAAGGAATCTTCCAAATTAAATTAGCACGTACCCCCGCTGTCTTTCAGAGTAAAAGCAGTGCTGACACTGCATTGGCCATGATGTCAAAAATGCTAATGTATTTACTCATTAGTTTTACTGGGTAGACAACCTGTTTTGCCTGTGCTGGAGATGACTGCGCTGTTACTTTGAAAAGAGTTGTCATGGCAGGCATTAATCAGACTGGCAAAGAACGCAGGGGGGAGTGAGATAATGCGACGGCAGCTTGGGAACAGGGTGCACATTACATCACCTCTTCCTTTGGCGAAAAAAGACACAGTAGGATCTGTCTAACACATAGGTATCTCACAATAAAAATAGCTGACTTCCATCACTGCCACGATAAACATCATCTCATTACCGTGATGCAGCAAATCTTTCACGAGCAGCCTGTATCGTGCCATGTAGAATCTACAGCACTGCTACAGCACAATGGCAACACTGCGTATTCAGAAGGACAGTGACGGCACTGGAGAGCACTGCAGGATGCCAATTACGAATCACACCGAAGCTACCAAGTGATACACTTTAGCGATTAATCGCTTTAATCACGATTAATCAAGAAAATGTAGCGATAGTTTGATGGCCGGCACATATTTGGTAGATCAAAAGGTGATTAACTATTGTTTTACTTTCTAGATAAAATCAATCAAGGTGGTTTTTGGGTATTTTCCATGGTCGTGTACTGAACACCAGTTACGTGCAAGGAAATCGCACAGTCTCACGCCACAATTTGGAGTCACAAATTCATTTGCACCAACATCAGTGTGTGACGAAAGGAACATGATCCAGTTCCAGTCTCCATATGCGCTGTGCCCTTGCTAGTACCATAGACAGTTATCTGCCAGTTAAAATGTCACTACAATCAGCAGCGCAGCTATTTTGATATTTGCAGACTTTAAGCAGCCACTGGAACGCACACAGCACCCTTCACACTGGACCAGTCCAGGTGGCTCAGGCTGTCCTGGGACTTGGTGTAATTCAAGCCCTATCTGTTCAGTCCCTCCCTAAAGCCCGAGGAATCAAGAATTTCATTCTGCTCCCGGGGAGGTGAGCTTCTCAAAGACTGCTCATTCCGATGCAAGGAAGCAGGCAGATCGGGGGAAAAAAGATTGCGGCAGCAATTCTTCAGCTGCAGGTGGGTGACCTGGTGATAATCTATTCATCCTGACTCACATATCCTCAGGCCAGCAGCATGTAACTTTATATCATGGGACCCTGAAGACTTTCATGCCATATTGTAATCATAGACGAACATATATTCTAGACAACTGGAGAATGAAAGTGTAAAGATGGGTTTGCGTTTAACAGAAACCAGATGGCACCCAGTCCCCCCAGGGCCCGAGGTTCCCACATCAGCATATGGATGTTAGAGCAGGTGGATCCTGAGAAAACATGAAAGGAAGAATTACCTCAAAGAGTATACAGTCCCATACCTGACCTACAAGTGCAAAAGGGCAGGACCGTGTAGCAGTAAAAGAACGTCCTAAGTTACACATTCAAATATCCAACGGAACACTTAGGTCAGGGCTGGCCAATCTTATCCACAAAGGGCCGCTGTGTATGCGGGTTTTTGCTGCAGCTCCCTAATTAGATTACTAATTAGAGGACTGATTGGCTGAAGAGTCCTCACACCTGGGTTTGAAAAGCTGACCTAAAGGTTACCCCAAAAACCTGCATACACACCGGCCCTTTGCGGATGAGATTGGCCACCGCTGACTTAGGTTAAATGTTGAGGATTGAGATCCGCTTCATTTTGTTTCATTTTATGCAAGCTATCATTCATGAACTGGAGCATGAATTAATTTTCCGAAGGAATTTAATACCAGAATTAAGTATCCCCAGTTTTTTTCAATATTTTATGACAATCTGTTCCCCTCTAGGAATTTTCCCCTAATGACCGTAACAAAGCCGTATAC
Source organism: Hippopotamyrus pictus (assembly GCA_026781145.1). Taxonomy (NCBI): domain Eukaryota; kingdom Metazoa; phylum Chordata; class Actinopteri; order Osteoglossiformes; family Mormyridae; genus Hippopotamyrus; species Hippopotamyrus pictus. Next base: position 4,355,313 of record JAODLC010000036.1, on the reverse strand, counting down.
AAAAAAAAAAATCTATTAAGTCAAGCTAGATTTTAATAAAAATCTCCTCTGAAGTCAGACATTATAATAAAAATCCTCTCCTGAAGTGTTTAGATAGTAGTCAACCTGTGACTCAAGAACCTTCCTGCTCTCTTTTTTTAAATTTCATTAACTTCTATGCAGAACTTAGACATGAGAATAATAAATACAGACCTTCATTTATATGTATGTTACCAGGACAGTTTTACGTTAAGTGAAACACCAGGATTCAACAGCAGAGACCTTTGTGGCAATTAACCATATCGCAGTTCAATGGCTTTAAACACAGTTATACATGATTTCCACTTATTCTCAGAAGTTCAGCTTTTTATAGATTTTTTTTTTTATTTAATAGTAGAGGGGGGGGGGAAAAATAATAATCAAAATAACCGGGACGCATGGGTTTGTAACTCAAGACTAACGTGATTATGTACATACACCAGATGAGGGCGCCTTTGAGCAGTTACTGTTATTTGCCCCCACGAAAGCTCGAATGCAGAGCAGGACTGCCCCGCTGCGGTGGAACTGGGAAATACATCAGCCATTTAGCCATTGACACCCACATTAACTTGTGGTTATGTGGAGATGGACACCGCCGTTCTTTTCAGAAAATCGATTCTTTCGAGTTCCATCAACTGAAAACAACAAATCGTTCAGAATTGTCCAGTCATTCGTTCACTTCCGACACAAACCCCTACGATTTGTTTTCCCTCCCAAAGAGGGCCCTTGGATATTTTTCCTCGGAGGTGGGGGCGGGGAGTCCCCTTCATGTTTAATAAAGTACTATTAAAGCTACTTTAAATGTGTTTATTAAATTTTGTAACTTCAATTAACATAATATCCTTCAAACTATGTTACACATATATCTAATCATATAGACCTATATATAACGGTAACGTTGACATTGACGATAACTTTACATATTTTCTGCGAAACTGATCGGGATACGATAATGGATGGATGGATGGATTTCGTTCATTTTTAATATTCATTCAAAAAGAGTTTAGATTCTCAGACAACGTGCCACAATAACAATGTTTGCTCTTCAATGTAGCTGTTTTTATAAGTTGGCCTACAGCTACTGTTTATGTATTTTTTCAATACAATTTTATTTGTAGGCTATAGCGCATCTTCATATTACATTTATGTACAAAAACACTTTACAATATCCCTGCCCAGTGCCCCCAGAGCGCAAGCCAGTGGCGACAGTGGCAAGGAAAAACTCCCTGAAGTAGATTTCAAACGAATCTTCCAGTGATAAATTTCACCATATTTTTCCTGGTACAAGAGTGCGTATCGCTACACAATTGTATCTTAATTAATACGGCATATACACTTAAGTTAGATTTATGTGTCCTACCATGGAATTTACCCACCAAAAGCCACGCCCCTGGCTCTAGTAATCCCACACACAACTCTTATACGTTGAATATTTGTCAACATACTTGCCGAGTACAACCTGCAGTTACACGTATAAAGTGCTGCTCATGCCGAGTGGTTTGTCCACTCCGATGTAAATCTCCTGAAGTCGGATGACGCCTTCCTCTAAACTTTTCGTTCCCTCTCAGTTAGTTGTTGACGTACACTCCGCAAAGTGATTAAGAATCGTTACGATGAGTCAGACTTTTTATTATTCGTCCAGCCATCCTCGCATCTGGGCTCTTATTTACCGCCTGCCTCTTTAATAACTGGCGCAATCGCGTACTCCCAGAGTAAGGTCTACAACTTGTAACTTCCGTAACTTTCCGTTTCTCCGTAAGACTCGGCGCGGTGAGCTGGTAGCAGGGACCCGGTAAGCATGCACATCGGCTTTCCAGAGCAAGGAAAGGAAACTCAGGCTCCTTTTGGTGATAAATGCGCGCAATTTGATGTGTGCAACTCTCCGGCCACGCTGTAGCATTGCTGTTAAACAAACCCTAATGGTGCCTCATTACGGAGAACTTCTTAAACTTTCTTTTCGTTTCTGAATAACTTATAAAGGCCTGTAGCACTGATTATCTGTAACGTTACACAGTAGCGCCGAGATTATTATTCTTATTGACAAACACGAGGCCGTTAAGAATAACAATGTCAAAAGGACAGCTGAGAGTTATGCAGGGGTGAGGTTGATCAGTCCTATGTGTGATTGTTATACCCTAGTTAGTTTCCGGGCACAGCGGCTGTTGTAACATTGTTTCCGTGGCATTTCTCACGCTTCACAGTCGTACTTTGACATCTGCACTTTCATTTGTATGAATAGCCGTAATATCAAAGAGCAGGTGTCCGTGGATGTACTATGGACTCGAAACGCTGCAGCTATATAATATCTCCTGTGTCCTTTTAACAAAACATAGGTGGGTATCCCCCCGGCCATTTAAATTTGATTTTTAGTCCCTGGTTTGTTAAATAATTTGGTATATTGGTAATCGTTAAAAGGTTTTGATCTCTCCGTGAACTTTACCCTGGAATGAAGTTCATGGATGAGACATCCCCGAAACCACAATGTGAATCAAGGGCGTAGATTTGGGTGAATAGTGGGACGGGTCTCTACTCATCTGGGAGTACCGTGTGTGTTTAGGGGCGCAGCGGGTTCGGGGCTGATTTGTTCCTTACCAGTGTCGAAACAATCGCTCTCCATTTGATGTGAATAGTTTTATATTAGTTTAATTTTAGTTGTGAGGCGTGGCATATGGTGACAGAGGTGACAAAGTTCATTTTTGGCGTTAAGCGATATTTATTGTGCCTGCTGTGCTACTCGGTTTGGGAAAACATTTCTGCAAAAATAAGCAAACCGTGAATAAATTGTATTTAAGGTTTGGGGAGAGGGCTGGTGTACCTTTGTGTTAAGAGGAGAATTACAAATGTCCCTTGTGATTAATGCATTGCAAATCTATTGTTAACCTTTTCTTTGTTTAAAAGTTGCTAAACTAGTAACACTATCCAAAAATCGATCTAGCCAAAGCTAACCAAATGGCTTACTTTAACAATTCTGTGCTTATGTACTTTAGCTGTTTGTAGACATCTTATATTTTTGAACCATTGATCTTCAGATGCTCTTAACCACTATGTTATCTGCATTCCAATAACAGGTAACTTAAGGTAACCTGTTAGGTAACTTAATCTGAGCATTTTTAATGGGCCAGCGTGTGGTTAATCTTTGCTGGTCAGATAATTGAGTTTGCTGTTGTCGCATCTGAAAAGCAAACAAACCTTCTTCCTAAATCCTTAATGCAGTAATTTTTAGTAACACAGTATTGAATCAAAATAAAATAATTTTATATGGATTCATAATAAAAGATAATAAAGGTGCTTGTTTGTTTGTTTCTTTTTTTGGGAAGGAAGGGGCGGGGTCTGCCGACCCTGGACTTGGTTTGTCCCCGCCCATACACAGTTAAACCCCTGGCCGTAACACAACCGCTATATTGTTACTTTGCCAGAAAGCTGTCCCCGTGCAGTGAAATGTTCCGCGTTGGGTTTGCCATGTCTCCGGCGCCATGGAAGGCCACGAGGTCACCTCCGACTCACGCCTGCCAAATCGCTGTTCGTGCCGACTAGCTTAGATCTTGTCATGTTCACCCAGCAGCAATCAAGGGCCTCATAGCTTAGTGCCAATGCACAATGCTTTTTTTCTTGGGGAAACATTTTCTGAATTGAAGGCCAATGTAGACGGATGGTTCCATAGGATCAGCTTTATTAATAGTTGTGTATTTTAGTGTGATGCACGTCGGATTAGCAGGTATTCCTCATTACTGTTGTATTATAAAGTATGACTCAGTGAAATGTTAGTCGTGATGGTCCATGCTGTAATTCAGGATCATGTTCCTGTTCATCTCTCTTCCTCTTAGTGTGCCCCCTTCAGGACTGGAGGACCACAGGGTGATTTTATATTAAACAAATGAAATTTTAATAGTGTGGTTTAGACCCCATATTTGTGCTGGTTTATTGCCAGTACATCTGATGATTAATCTGTTTCCTGCCTCCTTTATTCGACACAGTCACTGGAAATGGGTGGATGAATTAAGTCGCTGGCATTTCTAAAAAAATGAGTGGACCCCCTTTAGGTGCTGCGTTTTGAGGGAAAGTAGGTATAAGTCATACTGTTAATTATTTACTGATTATTTATAGAGACGTGACCTTTCAGAAGCTGAGTTTAACGCCTCTGCTCGAGTGAAAAGTCATGGTGTTTTGGGCAATAGACCACTGAGTAACGGTGACGGGCTGCATAAGACTGTTTTTACTCAGCAGAGAGTTTGTCTGACAAGGCTGTCTGCCTGTCCCCTGTCACGCTGCCCTCCCCAGGCATGGCTGACTTTGAGAGCAACACCGATGAGGTCATCGCCGCCACGGGGAAGCCGAGTGCCGTCGAGCAGCAGGTAAGACGTGCCAACTCAGCCGTGCCACTTGCCCGCAGAACATCCCGCATGTTCCTGGTTCAGCTCCAGGCCCTGGCTCTAGTCATCCCACACACAACTCTTATACGTTCATTCCAGTGATATATTAGCCAGAAGTTTTGGGTGACCTTGGAGCCCCAGAAATTCTTTTTCTCACCTGTATTCTCCTCTCCTTTATTGTCTAGCTAATTGTGACTCAGGTCAGGTCAGGTGCATTACTCAGAGTTATAGTAAGAAAGCAGTCTTAGAGTTCCCTGCCCAGCCCTCTGAGCAGGGGCGTGTCTTTGGGTGTGTAGGGGGTGTGGCTTTGTGTGGGTAGGGGGCGTGGCTGTTGGTGGGCAGGGTGTGAGCAGTGCCCTCTCAAACGGATTGCCTGTCACCCAACAAAGGCAGACCAAATTTAGGTAGTCATTAGTAATTTAAAAGAATCTCCCTGGGACCCCTCCCTCTCCCATATGAGAGAAAATATGATTCAGTGCTACCACTACCCACTTGGAAAACCTTTACCATTGCCATCCACCAGGGGGTGCCATCAAATATATAACACAATTCAAGCTCATGTGTTCAGCCAGCTTACCTCTGTGCCCTCCCTGGGTTTGTATCCTGGTATCGCCACTGCCTCTGAATCTCCAAAACGTGTGACGAGTCCAGGTTCCGGTGCGTAAACCCTTTGTCGCTGTGCCCCTGTAGAGCGTGGTGTCCCGTGCGGGCAGCCTGCCCCTGGTGAGCTCCGCCTGTGAGGCAGTGCTGGGTGCCTACAGCACCACCAAAGACAGCGTTCCCCTGCTGCGCGGGGTCGTGAACGTGGCGGAGAGTGGGGTCCGTACCCTGGGCGCGGCCGTCGCCACCGGCTCCAAACCCCTCCTGGACATGCTGGAGCCTGAGAGTAAGTGCCGGGCATAGCTGGGGAAGGGGGCGTGGCATAGCTGGGGAACGGGCGGGACGACGAGATGTGACTGCAAAAGAGGAACGAGGCCCTCAGTTTATTTCCCTGCGTTGGGTTCGCACCGCATCCTCGTTTGTTCCCTCCCGTGCTCCTCTAGCCTCCGGGACAGAACAGGCTCCAGACCCCCACAACCCTGAATAGGACAAGCGAGTATAGAAAATAGATGGATAGATACACTTTATTTTTATTTAATGCCTTTCACAAAACAGTTGCCCTAAGGCCATGGATAGAAGTGTGTGGCAATCGATTATTCCAGTCCATTAAACATAGATATATTCAACTGGTTTCCAAATGCTTTATTTAGCACAGATTGGCAGCGCTTTCTCTGGCTGAAGAATGCCTGGTTATGCTCTGTTTTGGTGGTTTTGTAAAAGATTAAATGTGCGTGACCTGTGAATCCCCCTCTCCATTCTTCTCTCTCTCTGTCTCACCTGGTCTGGTCCAGTCGCCATGGTAAACAGTTACGCCATGAAGGGGCTAGACAAGGTGGAGCAAAGCTTTCCCATCCTGCAGCAGCCCGCCGACAAGGTAACGACCCGGCGACTCGTGTAGACTGTCCCGGCAGCTGCTGGCCAAGGGCAGGGCTGACGCTATCTGTACGGCATGTGTTTGTCTGATGGGTGACATCATCGACAACAACAGGGAATCCCGCAGGTGTTTCCTGTGACTGTATATAGCAGACGATTGTGGATATGTGTGTTTTCTTTTGTACATCCATCTGTTCGTCCAGTTCATCCAAAGGGTGCGAGGCAGGGGAGCGCATGCACACACACACACACACACACACACTCGCATGCCACCTCACCGTCCATTGTCTGCTACATAATTTTTAATATTTAAGACATTGATACTGACTTTTTATCATGTTTGTCCCCTGCTATGTGTCCTATGGTCCTTGAAATAGGCTCCATGCTCACTTCAGTTCAGTCCCAGCTAAGTGGTTATGAAGATGGATGGTTGGATGTTCACACATTACTGACATTTGTGAGTTTAGTTGTCACTAATTGAATGCACAGAGCCTTTTGTGCAGAGTTAAGTATAAAACAGTGACGTGGGTCTCTCTGGGTTCATGTTTGGGTTAGTGTGACTAACTCTGACCTACTGGGACTGATTGGGTTTCCGCAGCTGGTGTCGGACACGGTGGGGATGGTGTGCCAGTCTGTGTCTGGGGCAAAGGAGGCGGTGAAGGCCGCAGTGACGGGGGGCGTGGATCTGACCCGAGCCGCCGTCAGTGGGGGCATCAGCACGGTGCTGGGGTCCCGCGTGGGCCAGATGGTGAGCAGTGGGGTGGGACTGGCCATCAGCCGCTCGGAGGACTGGGTGGAACAGAACCTGCCCATAAGCGAGAAGGAGCTGGGTGAGTGAGAACTGGGCGTCGCCGGGTCCGGAAGTGGGAGGGGCCAAGGCAGGGTCATGTACAACACTGCCGGGTGATTGGCACCGTATGGAGTTTACTGATATTAACAAAATAGTTACTGTTTCATTTGAAACATATTTCACAATTTAAGATTATTAAAGTGGTTTTAGTGCTTTTACTGCCGCCGGTTTTTTTTATCACCTGAAACAAAACTAGTCTAAGAATGATAATAATCATTATTTTTCACTACCACACATTTTGTTGACCTGGTTAAATAACACGTTCATTTTTATTTAGGCCACCATATTGAGAATTCAAGTTTCTAATATACATGTACATTCTTACTCTAAATCGGATGCGTACTGCTTCATGGACTGGCTAATTATGGATCTCAGAAGCTATGATCATAGGAGTGTTGTGGAGGTTTGGCAGAGCTGTGAATGATCGCTGAGATCATTTCAGTTCAATTCAGATTGATTTTATATAGCACCTTACATGACACACAACTCTTATACGTTCATTCCAGTGATATATTAGCCAGTTTTGGGTGACCTTGGAGCCACAAGGTAGCACCGTACACGACAGAGTCACCACAAGGCACTCTACATGGGGGTCTCGTGATACATTCCTGCATCGTTTCCTGCTTTATAAACTCAGTGGCCACTTTATTAGCTAGCGAACAGCCTGCCCTTACAAACAGCAAATCCTGCGTTAGGAGCTCAGTATGTGCAGCATCCGATCCTCCGGGACTTCCAGCCGGTCCACGTTTTTGCTCCCTCCCAGCTCCCAGTAGGAGCAAAAATGTGAGTTGTCTGGGGGTCTCCAAGGACTGGGTTGGAAAACATTAGCCGATCAGTTAATGTTCAGCTAAGCATTAGAATGACGCATGATGGAAGATGCGTAACCTAAGCCATTTGCAATGAGGTGTGATTGCTGGTGCCAGATGTGGTGATTATAGCATCTCCAACAGCCACTCTACTGGGATTTTCACTCCTGCCGTGGCTCGAATTTACAGAGGATGGTGTGATGAGCAACACGTATCCAATTAGCAGTTCTGTGGGTGAAAACGGCATTGGGTAATGCCTTACATTAACTGCACCTTCATAATGCCTTCATAATGCACTCATAGAACATTCATAAGCAGTATGTAAGCATACCTTAACATGCTTAACATACCTTAGCAGCTTAAAATGCATTAATAACAAACATATGATTATAATGTTTATCAATGTAAATTAAAGCTGTTAAGGTGCGTTAGGACATTAAAGTATACTTACATGCTGCTTATGAATGTTCTACGAATGCATTATGAAGGCATTATGAAGGTACAGTTAATGTAATGCATTACCCACTATTGCTAATGATCAGAGGAGAATGGCCAGGCACCTTAAAGGTAATAGGAAGACCATGAGTGTCTAGGTAGCAGCTCAGTGTAACACTGGGGGGCACTCACAGCTTGTCTATCTTTAAAGCAAAAGACCAAACTGAGTCCTACCCAGTTTCTGCTCTGTGTGCCCAGTCGAGTGGCTGCCAAGTGCAGCCAGCTGGCAGTGCCCTCGCATCCGGGGAGATTCCGGCAGTGTGGGGCTTTCTGGGTGTGTCTGTCCTCTGAAGTTTTTCAAGGGGATTGTTGAAGTAGGGGGGGCCTGATTGATGTCTTGCGCACACAGCTGCTCTGGCGGAGCCCCTCCCAGCAGAGGAGGCCCGGGCCTTGGAGAGCTCCTCCTCCTCCTGCTCCAGCCCCAGCTACTTTGTCCGCTTGGGCATGCTGTCATCCAAGGTGCGGGACCGGGCGCTGGAGCAGTCGGTGGGCAGGGCCCGGCTAGCCCGCGACGCCACGCACACCGCCCTCAGCCAGATAGCCAGCACCCTGGACCTGCTGGAAGGCTCGCGGTCTGCCCTGGCCTCTGCCGGGAGCCAGCTGGTGGGGGCACGGGAGCAGCTGCTGCAGCGCTGGGCAGAGTGGCAGGAGGGGCAGGGGGTGACGGCGAGCGCCAAGGAGCAGGGGGAGGTAGGAGCCGCCCTCTAATCGGCTTAGCGTCACCCACATCAGCATAATCATTCTGGAAATATGGCCAGAAGGGTTTAGGTGTGCCTGAAATGGAGGCAGGGCAAGTAGAGCATTGCTCAAAAAACCCCAAGGTTGTAGGTTCGAATCCCAGGGTGCACATACAAATTGTAACCCTCCCTTGGACTGTAAGTACTAAGCTGTGGATAAAAGCAACAGATAGATAAATGAAATAGATTAATAGCCTGGTGCTAAGTACCCCCCCCCCGCCCCACCACACACACGAGGGTTATAGGTTCAAATCCCAGGGAGCACATGTAAATTGTAACCCTCCTACAGCAAGTACTAAGCTTTGGATAAAAGCTTCATGTAGATAAATGAGACAGATGAACAGCCTGATGCTAAACCCCCCCCCCCCCCCCCGCGCCCCACGGTTTTGGAGCGACACGGGACTCGGGCGCGTCACCGAGCATGTCCCTCGTGCGTCTGCCCCGCAGCTGGAGTCACGCGCCCTCTCCATGGTGCGCGGTCTGAGCGTGCAGGTGCGCACGGCGTGTGCCGGTGTGGTGTCCAGTGCGCAGGGCCTCCCCAGTGCTGTGCAGGAGCAGCTGTCCAGTGCGAGGCGCGCGGCCGACGAACTGCACTCCTCCCTGCGTGACACCAGCGCCCTGTCCCCCCCCCTCCTGGAGCAGAGCCGCCAGCAGCTGACGCAGGTATTAATGGGCTGAGTCATTCCCGCTATCTGCTCAAATGTAACCAGGCAACATTATTTTTATTATTATTGTGTATTTTTTTTTATGTTAATGCAGCCTAAGGGATGCTGTCCATAAAAGACAGATTGCGTGTCCTTTCTCGGGTAGTTTTCCAGCAAACTCTAAAAACCGGAGAGTGATTTTGTTCTGGAAACTGATGTGTTTTTCCTCCTTGGTTCTGAAGTGAATTCTTAGTGCTATTTTGTTTAAAAACGGCCATTATGTTACATTACTGAAGATTGGCCAGACCATCCCCATCTACCATCACGAGCTGCTTGTGCCGTCAGGATGCAGTTAGTTAAATGCGAGTATAACAGTCTGCTCTGCTTCCTAGAGAAGTACAGCGTCATAGATGTATGAAGAGCTGAATTTCTCTACTCCTCTGCATTGTCCTGTGGCTAAAATGCATGCGTCTTCAAACCGATAATGGTGGCAAATAAAGGAGCTTCCATTATTGTTATATAATACTGGGTGGCCCCTAGGAGCTTTGGGGCTTCATTGCTTTTGTCCAGGTCCTAGTCAGTCATCACCTTGATACTAGGTGTGACGCCTTCATTTTTGGCAAACATGACTCAGGGTTGCCATACATTGAATGCTTCATTGTTACGTCTATGGCAGCAATATCCAGCTGAATGAACAAGTAAAGGCATTGACTTGTAAGCGGCTTCGGGTGTCAGATCAATCAGGTCGTCGCGTCCTGTTAATCTGTGCTGCATTTTCTTTTTTTACAGATTCGGCAGTCTCTAGATGGCGTTGTGGAGTATTTTCTTCACAATACGCCTCTCAATTGGTTAGTCGGGCCCTTTGCTCCTCTCATCACGGAGAAGGCTGAGGAGGTGCAGCAGGGGGAGGACTGAAACACCCACCCATTCCGGACTTCTATGTTTCCACTTTGGGGGGGGAAATGTGGACGAGTCTCCCCTTGGCAGATAAATGCAGTGGGGGTCACTTTCAATATCGAGGGCGTCAGCTGGTTTTTTAGGCCAAGATAGCCAATGGTGAAATAATTTATGCTGAGGCAGACGGTAAAAAATATGCACAGGAGGATATTCAGGAGGATATTCGGCAAAGCTCTGGATCATTTTTAAGCCAGGTTTCACGCTGCAGTGGCTGGGGATAGCTTTTCTGCAGCTGTATACGGCTGTTTGTCTTTTTATGTGGTTTATTTCCGCAAAGATTTATGAACAAACCATGCAATAAAAAGGCACTTAAAACTATTCACCTGGAATTTAAACATGTTTGTTCGGCCCTTAAGACCTTTAATTATATAATATGTATTACATATGTCATGCTTCTCAGCTGGTTCTCAGGACTCGCATTATTCCTTGGTCAGTAAATCACTACGCAGATTCACAGTAAAGGCTGTCGAGGGGTATGGAGGCGGTAAAAGTTGTCGAATGGTTTAAACCACACACATCGCGACCCACTGAAATACCCCCTGACATACAGGATACTTGTATACTTTAAAGGAAATCATACAATGGAAAAAAGTTGATTAACAAGTACTCCCCCGCCCCCCGTGCATGTGCCGCCCCACACAACCCCCCTGGGGGGGGGGGGGGGGGGGGTTACACAGTCACAAAGACGGCATTGTGTGAATCGTGTGTTTGTCCACGACAAATGTAGCTTCGCAAAATGCATTCGCTCGATTTGCAGACCGTATCTTACTGAACGCAACTCGGTCCTCTGAACGTACAAAGAAGAAAATAAGCAAAGGCAGTGAAATCCATTTTCTCAGTAGCAGATTTCACACAACATTCATTATGTCATTCTCTTTGGCTTCATACAAAGACTCATATAAAAGAGAATTTTATTTAAAAAAAAAAAAAAAAAAAAGAGTATGTCGGTCCTTACTGGCAGGTTTTTTCATCCATTTCTCATTTTCAATCAGGTACTATTCTTTGGTTCAGTTATGCTTTTATTATATTTACAGATACCTTTTTGATGGAGAGTATAGCTTAGTGTTTATCTTACTGTGTGTGCTGCCTAACCTGACAATGTAGCTAATATCAGTGTTGCAGGGCTGGCTTGTATCAGTCTGTATTACACTGATATCACAATGCCAAAATCTCATCTGTCCATTATTGACTCCAAACCTTCAATCAATCCAATTGATTTTTAATAATCATATACATTTAAAGTACCGGTAGCCTGTCTCTTTATTATTAACAGTATTTGTTGTCTTTAGATAATGAAAAAAATTTAATCTCAGGGCCTTTTCGTCACGTTCAGCTCCGGTCGCTCCTCGTGTGTGCCACGCCCCCTCATTACCTCCTGTCGACTTCTGATTGTTCCCACCTGTGTCCAGTTCATTCCACTCTATCCTGTGTATATTAGTCCCCGTCTTCTTGAGTCGAGTGTCAGTCATTGATGTTAGTTGATGTTTGTTAGGTGTTTGCACCGTTCCCGCAATTAAATCCTCGTTTTACCGAACTTCCTGGCTCTCTCGCCTGCTTGCCTGCTCGCTCACCCACCAAACGTAACACTTTTAAATTTTTATTTTAGATGTTTTGTCACTTTTGCAAGTTATAGTCATGAGATTACGGCTGTCTAATACCAGACTAAAAGAATAATTTGATGATGTTAATGATTTGTAGATCAATTTGTGTGGGACCATTTTGCATGTAAAATGTCATAACCAAGCCCTGTATCATCCTTGAATGTCTTGTCTGCTTCCTAAATTCTGGGTTCTTGCTCTGAAAGGATCATTGATGCAAAATGTGGCACTAAAACTGTAATAAATGATGTGTTATGAGCTACAAAAGCACTACTTACATTTCTCAGAGCCTTACTTATTTTCTAACTTATCTAGTCAGCAGATATGGCCTATATGGTGTTTCCTAATTCATGTAGGCTTTAAAATTCTTGGTTTCATTTCCACTGGACTTGAAATTTCAGCATTTCACTCTACTGTATGCGACATGTACCATACCCAATTTGGTTGCAACCATTCCTTAGAATCACACAAATTTCAAAATGTTGCTATTATTGCAGCTGTACCAAATATCTCTTAATTTACATATGCATCAAAAGTTCATTGGTATGCATCGGTCCATACTACTTCTAACAATAGCTAGAGAGGGGCACCGCTTAATGTTCTACAGATATTCATTCAAAGTGGAAGAAGAACTGAACATGATTATGGACATATATTGATAGGATGTGTAAAAGTGATTGTTGTAAGCATGTCAGACGATGGTCCTGTGAGGTCCTTGGTCACCGGCCTTTTGGAGGACCCCCGCCCCCCACAGCCAGAGGAGAGGGGGAGTTGAGAGCATAAACCGTGTACAAGGTTTGGATTCTGCTCCTCTACCAAGGCCGTATGTATTAGCTAGCCTGCTATGTTGTGGCTCGTCAGGTATAGCACCAGCTACATTTATTTGGCAAGTTACTGAGCTAGCGTTATTGGCCATTGTTTCTGAAACGGGAAGGTAATTTCACTAAAATCACATTTTGAATTAACAACGAAACTACGGCAACACAACATGAAAGTATGTTTTGTTTAGCACTATTACCCAGAGATGGATAGTTCAGGACCAGAAAGTAAAAATCCAGACCAAGATTTTGCTTCATCCAGCCAGCTGAGTACTCTGTGACTGTGAGTTATGCTCAACTGGTTGGTTAAAACAAAATCTTGGCCTGGATTTTACTTTCGGAACCTGGACAATCCACCTTTGCTGATACCCGTCTAGCTGGAATGATGTCCACATCCACATAGGTAGCTAGCTAACAGCACATTAACATAATGTAACTTTTAACCAATAAACAATGTGTGTAAAGAAGGGCCAAATGTTACAGCTGTGATATAAGCATCGTCCAACAAGGACCCCTGCAATTCTAAATTCACACTCCGGTTTAAGTATACTGTAAAATGTCAACCAGTATGTCGACCAAGCCAGTGACCCTTTTTGAGAATTAAAATAAAATGGCACTGCATTGCTAACTGTACGGTAAATTGTTCTCTTGTTAGGCTAATCCAACCACT
>JAODLC010000036.1:4326377-4339838 GCA_026781145.1 Hippopotamyrus pictus | reverse complement strand
GTGTTTGTTTTTTCTCCCCACCCCCCCCCCCCCCCCCCCGTAATGTCCCCCACTGTTTCTGTACTGAAATTGTAAACGGGCAGTTAGAACTGGCTCCAATTAATAGCCCAGCGGGGGCTAACAAAGCCTTTCCCGTATCTGGGTACGACAGCCTTTCAGTTCGTTTTGTCTTTGGGAACAACGATCGTGCCTTTTATGGGTGACTCCGGTAACTGGGTAGGTGGCGATGGCTAGATGTGGAGTTGCTCAGCTGGTTTGTTCAGAGGAAATGTGTGTCTAGCGGCGCAGGCCCCGAACAGCCCCGGACTACAGTAATGGCCTGATGTTAGTCGTTTTTTCCGTAACTGCACAAAGACCACCCCCACCTATCCAGTCAATAGGGTAGATTAAGGTGTAACCGTGTTTACAATGCACGATGTATTGGTTACGTGCAAGCACAAGAATGTAACGCTATACGGGATTTGACTTTAAGTAGGATGTTTTTTCCCTCTTATCGTCCTTTAACATAGAAATGTATCATGGAGCGTTGTTTTGAGGAACTGATGAAAATTCCAGTTTTATTACTTACTAATAAAGGTTGAGTAGACATAAAGCTTTTGAAACTGGGTGTATCGGTGATGTAGAATGAAACTTCTGCTTCTGGGTCTTAAACCTGTGACTTAGAAAGTTCGAAAATCTTGTTTGACCACGGCGATACATGCTGCTTAGCTGCTGCCTAGAAGCTGAGGACCTTCAGTTATCTGTGTTTAACTTTTTAATAGCTGAGTAATGCAGTTGGAGAGATGTGATGTTTAGATGAACTTTTTTTCCCCCAGGGAAATGTAGTAGGAGGCAGAGCAGGTGCAAGGACAGTAGATAGAGTGCAAACACGTATGGAAAAACTGCATAATACACAAATAAGGTCCTGAGAGAATATTATGAAGTATTATGAAGAAAAGATTGTTTGGCAATAAGATGTAACCTTGTGTCAAGGGTTAAGCAATTAAACTTGTATGTTGAGAATTATAAAATGTTCTGAAACTGAAATGATGTCGTCTCTGAAGATAAATGTTCAGTTTCTCCCCACAAGAATTTTTCATTGCAACAATCGTTTGTCAGTTTCTGCTTGTATTAATTACATGTCACCTGCTGTTTCCAGAGCTGCACCCCCATTCCCCTACCCCCCCCATCAGTCAGAGAACATGGCTCAAGAGACCAATCAGACACAGGTGCCAATGCTGTGCACTACAGGATGTGGCTTCTATGGTAGCCCCCGCACCAGCGGCATGTGTTCAGTCTGCTACAAGGAGCATCTTCAGAGGCAGCAGGGCGGCGGCCGAACAAGCCCCCCTGGAGAGAAAGGTGAGACTGCCGCTGCCCCCACTGGCAAATGCTGTACCACCATGACTCTTTGGTGATTGCTGTTCCTTCTGCTTTACCTTTTATTACCATCCTTGATTAATGTTTTGTTGGTCTTTTTGTGCTTCATATTTTAATTATTATTCTTTTAAATGGTAGTTTTTGTGTGTGTATGTCACTGAACGTCTAAGTTTCCCACTGGGTCAATAAATTATCAATCGAAAATCCTTTCTTTGTATATAAATCGTGTTGGTGCCATGTCTTATGACAATGCTTTTTTTTTTTTTTACCTCACGCACAGCTGCTACGCCACCTGCCGGACCTCCTGATGACTTTTCTGTTGAAAGTGTCCCAGAGCCCAGTCCCGATGAGGCTGCCCAGTCTGAAGAAAGGACATCAAGGTTTGTGGAGAAAGACCTTCTTTTGTGTTGTTTCTAAAGCAGATTTGAAGAGACACTGTCAGGTGCACCTTTTAAAATTTGTAGGCTGTGGAGTAATGTCACATAGCAAACATCAAACAGATTTTGTGTACTTGTCCTCAAACTGCTGGTCTGTCCTGGTATCAGCTCCCCCAGTCCAGTTACGCAGCAGATGACTGCTATGAGCATCAGCCAGGATAGTGCAGCTGCTGACTCTGACCGGGCTGAGGAAGAGGAGGAGGAAGGATCATCCACTCCCAAGGGTACTGGTTGCATTTTACATTGAACTTATTGCAGCGTCTTCATTTCTCTGTGGTCATCTTTGCATGTCTATTGAAGGAAAATAATCAGCAAAATTATGTAATTCAGCAGTACTTTCCATATTTTAGATTCCTCATATTAACCTAACCTAGAAGCCAAAAAACTTTAGTGCACAGTTGAAACGAATGCATGATCCTCATAACATTAACCCCTGGTGTGTACATTATTCCATTTCCTAACCATAAGCTTTTTATGAATTCTCAGTGAAGTGAATAATTTACATTATTACCTTAAGGATTGTTACATTCACACATTTGGCAAGGTACTTCAATTGGAGAGAAACACATTTTTAATGTTGCACACAAAGTTCCTTGGACTTTGCAATTTTTTTTAATATAGCGCCTTTCACAACAGTCACCCCCCATGGCACTTTACATGGGTGTGTTGTGGTACATTACAACATCAAGACAGATTTGCAGCATTAAGTACTAAAACAGACACTGGTTTTTATATTTAGACAACCTTATAACAGCTGGTTCAGTTCCTCTTTGCAGCTTCAGTTGTAACTCTGTTTATTTGAATAATGACCATAATTTTTAGAAGTTAGCTGTGAATTCCATTTTTCCTTTTCTAGTTATGTTCACTATAGTAAGTATCTTCCGATTTTCAACCTTGAGCGTACTTAAGTTGTGAGTAATGTGTTTAACCCTTTGTATAAATTTTGCTCTGCGTAGTAGTTTCCAAAGATAGCTTTATTTTTATCTCTGTCATGGTGTCTGTAATATAATTTCCCTTTGGGAACGTAGGACACTTATCTTGATTTATTCTTGCATGATACTCCTAAATGCACCATGCAAACACTCGTATTGTTTCTACATGATACTGTCATGTTTTCAAAATGGTTCATGGGATTGGGAAATCGACTCGTCATGAGACCCAGTGATGATGTATTTGCCCATTCTATCTAAACTTGCTCTGCAAGATTGTGAAATTGAGTTGAGGGTGACGAAGCACGAAGTGTCATTTTGTAATTGCCTTTGATTGCTGCTTTTATTAAGGTTTGGTCTAGAAATGTCATGGTTACAGTTTTGAGTGTCGTGAAGCGTCATAACTGTCATGAGATATTTGCAAATTAACTAAATGTCTTCAGGTCATGTGAAGCTGCTTGTCGTCGTCGGAGCTTTATCAGAGATTTACTGTGGATGTTATCAGGTCCGGCCCTGGAAGCAGCACAGGCTTCTTCTGATGGAGACCAGACCCCTGACAAAAGTAAGAAGAAGAATCGCTGCTTCACCTGTAGGAAGAAAGTGGGCCTCACAGGTAAGACTCGGCAAATGTATTGTAGTAGACCCTAAAAATGAGGTTATGAACACTGAAAATGAGTAATAGGGCCCCTTTAAGGAGAACGCATTAAACATTGGATTCAATGGCCATGTGTTAAAAGAAAGTAATGCAGAATTATCATTGTATTCTGCAAATGCTGATGTTGAGGGAGGCACGCAAATTTTAAATTCAAGCACTTTTATTGTCATTGTGTAACACAAAGAAATTACTTTTATGACAACTCCAAGGTGCATTTAATAAATGCTAAATAAAGTTCAATGAAATAAAAAAAAACATAAATGTGTCAAAGTATTTACCAAGATGCCATATACAATATTAAATCCTCAATCAGATTTCTAACCATAGCAGAATAACCATAACACACATCACTAGTGTATATCAACATAAATTATTCACATACTGCACATTATTAATAAGCAGTGAACAGTGTGTTGCACATCCAGGATGACTTGTATGTATTCGGTGTGAGAGGTTCTCAGACTCGGGATTCAGAGTTCAGCAGGTTTATGGCTATTTTTAGTCTGTCAAATGTACAAATTGATCTGAAGCGCCTTCCTGATGGGGGGTGCTCGAACAAAGTATATCCAGGATGAGTGATGTCATTAATGGTTTTTTAGCCATTCTCACCTTGTGACGGTGTTCAGATCAGTGTACACAGTGGCCTGTGTTGTTACAACTTGACGCAGGACCTTTTTTTTTTACCTCTTTGGTCCAGCTGCTGTACCATACTGTCATGCAGCTCTCTGTAGAAGTTAACGAACAGCTTCTGAGGGAGGTTAGCCTTCTCAGGAAGTAGCGGCGTTATCGTGCTTTGCCGGCTACTACTGAGGCGGCGTCAGTCCAGGTGAGGTCCTCTGTGGTGGCCTCTCCCAGAAACTTAGAGCTGGAGACACCCTCTGCTGTGATTTTGGTTTTTAGTAGCTCTGAAGTCCACGGTGACTTATTCGGTCTTGATGTTTAAGACCAAGTTGTTGGTGTCGCATCACGCTTTCAGGTTCTGAACCTCCTCCTTATATGCAGCTGCTTCATTGTCTGATATCAGTCCAGTGACAGTCCTAACACTGATTTGTGGGTTGATAAAAGGTTTGCATGCAGTAATGTTCTAGGTCTGTTCATAAAATGTACACTTTGACACTGTCTGTCCCGCTTTAGGTTTTGACTGCCGTTGTGGGAACCAGTTCTGCGCCATCCATCGTTACTCTGACAAACATGACTGCCCCTATGACTATCGAGGAGCGGCTGCAGCCCGCATTCGCAAGGAGAACCCTGTAGTGGTGGCTGAGAAGATCCAGAAGTTGTGAGGAGGGAGACGGAGAGTCCCTAGAGACGCAGGCTCGGAACAAATGACGCGCAGTGCCGGACTTTCTTCACTTGTACTCTGTAGGGCAAGGAGGGTGGGGTTTGAATTATATTCCACCGAGTGCTTGCATATTCGCCATCTTCCTTATTACAAGTGATGGTGCGTGTGGCCCAGTGGCTGGTTTGGATGTTTTTGCTCTCTCTCAAAGGAGAACAATGGTGATGTTGCGTTTTGGAAGGTATCTGATACTGCTTTGTGGGGGGTGGGGCATTTTTAGTTTTAACCCTTTTTCTGAACTTTTTGAAGTGTGTGTGGTTTTGTATTTCCCCCCCCCCCCCCCCCCAAATGTTGGGTAAATGTGCTTGAAAGTCACCTAAGAGGAAGGATCAGCTTTGGCAAACGGCTAAATAGCGATCTGTGGGAATGACGCGTGAGGCACAGTTAGCAGTAAATGCAGTATTGTGGTAACCTAAGGATGGTATTTTCCCCAAGCGACTGGACTCTGCACTATTAGCGTAGCGCTCTGACCATGTATGACGATCCTCCCCCTTTAAATTACAACATGATCTTAACCTTTATCATACTGAAATAACCTTTTAAGAGGTGGAGGCTGTGAAATTGTGAAAAGAGTGATTGAGGTTTTTTTCCGTGCGTATGATACCAGAAGATCTATATTAATATATTGTAGCTAGCTTGATTTTTGTGTGATTGCATTCTATTTATTTTCTTTTTGATTGGTTTTTATTGAAAGATTGCCAGCATTGTGGGTGAATCATGAGGTTTGTGCTTCTTTTAACCTTTTTGGATTATGCATTTTTGATTATATATCCAACAAGAGAAAATACAATTTATTATGTAATGGAGTAGAGTCCTGTTAATACAATATCCGGTTTATGGACAAGGGTAGTTCATTAGATAGAAGTTTAATTGATCTGCTATGTACTTTGAGTGAAGAGAATTCCTGCATAGGCCAGATACTTTTAGAGTTACTTTTTACATTTCTAGTGATGGTACATTAAACTGAAGTGTGACATGTTAAGCTACACACACTTGTCCATTGCTGCAAGAGGTAGTTTATAATTTGAGCAACGCTAATACAGTGGCTGAAAAAAGATTCTGCTGTCAGCGAGCTGATAAACTGGTCTATAACGATCACCAAGCAGTTCCCAAGAAGAAACCTCTCATCTTAAAATTTTATATTTTGGTGAAAATCCATTTTGTATGTGATATTGTACTGGACTGAGTTGACATAAAGCAGTAATGAAGACAATATCTACATACCCTGTATGTTTGAAGAGAAAACGTCATTACTTGGATACAAACTAATTTTCCAGAAATTAACATTCACTGATAAAGGCTGCCTGGATGTACATGCAACATTAACACAATGTATTGAATGGTAACATGTATCATTGAACCCTGAATTAATCGGACTCTATTTCAGATGTAAATACCATATGGTTACTATTAGTATAATCTCGTATGTAGAATTTTCAGATGAGTGTGAAGGAAGGGTTACATATTTATTTGGTGTGTACACAGTGTTTGTCATTGCTCGGTTGCAACTGGTTTTTACTCTAGTGAGAGAGTGCATTGGCACTGCTGGGATTTAGCGCCGCCCACTGGTAGGCCGTGCCTCTGTCCTTGAGTCGCGGTGGCCTCAGTCAAAGGGCTGAGACCTAACTTATATGATGGCATTGAAATTCCCCCCGACTCCCTGTGCTTTACTGCTTCATTGCTGCTCAGCAAACACAGACGGCTGCATGTCGGTTTGTTTGACAGGCATTTCAGTCTGGCTTCTGTTTGCTCAGTGTCTTCAGGTTCTGCTTGTTATACTGTTGAACTGACCTCCAGGTTGAATATGCTTCAAGTCTCTGTAGCAGATGGTATGCACTTTTGCCCCTTTTTTTTTTTTTTTTTTTTTTTTTTTTTTTTACGCCATGCAATTTCTTATTGCCTCACATTGAAACACACAGAATCCCAGTTAATGCAGATGATGCTGAATGTGTGTATGTGTGTGTGTGTATATATACATACATACATACATACATACATAATAAAAATTTTGCAGGGTATGACATTTTGAGGCATTTTAAAATGGAGAATTTACACATCCCCCTCTGAATGATTTAACTATTCCTGTGTCAAATACCCAGTGATTTTTCTTTCTGGACTTACGCCAGCTTCCTCACGTCCACGTTTTGTAAACAAAATTAAGGCCTTTTTTTATGGACCTAAACCTCTTGCAGAATGGCCAGGCGAAAAACTGTTTGGACGTACTGGCATTTGTCTTCACAAGGTGATATTGACAACTTCCTAATCTGAGCCAGCTGTCATTCAGATTAATTATGAAAGGAGAGTTCTTGCTGTTTTACTTCAGGCAGTAAGTGGTACAATTTTTTTTTTTTTTTTCTGTTTTGCAGTTTGGTTTTTTTGCACAAGACAGTTGAATGTCTTGTGTAGCCTGAAAATGAGTGCAAATGCAATGAGCTTCTGAAACGAGCCCTGACATTACTTGGACAACATGTATGTTCGTGAGCTACTCTCCTGTTTTAAGGGGATACATACTACATGTGATTAACCTTCCACAAAGCCTTATTTACTTTGGACTCAAATAATGAGGCTGGTTGCTCCAAATGGTGGCTGGGTGTCTTGGCATGGTTGTGAGGTCTGTGGTACATGGTGACAATCTTTCATACAAAGTGAAGCATGACCTGGCGCTGGCCCTCTGGATTGGATCCAGAGGCTGAAGCTCCACCCCATTACATTGTGCTACTTCTTTTATGAAATACCAGCAGCCATGTTTTGGTAACTTAAATACTCTACTGTGGTAGTTTGCACTGGCTACAGGAGCCAAGGAATTGTACTTGGCAATACAGTCAAATATGATTTTGGTCCCTGCTTTCTGCTAAGGAAACTGGTTGCCTGCCTGGTTCAGTCATTGTCCTCAGCTGAGCAGAGTTATGGTGAATGAATGGAGGTCTTTGTTCAGAAACGAGCATAACTGGAGTTGGCTTGGATCTCTTTCTATAGCCCGGTAATGGCTAGTAGGAAGTGTGCAGTAGTAAATGGGGTGGGTGAATGGTGACCCCAGCATGATCAGTGAAGGGAGAAGTCTCTGGATTCGTTTCAGGGCAAGGAGCTGCATGGCAGGACGTCGCAGCAGTCAGAGCACCTTGGTTATTTGAAATACCAGTCAGCCATGTTAGAGATTCTACCAGGTAACACTTTCTGTTTTTATAACCTTTAGGATTGTATGGTGTGTCCAAGTATGTTTAAAACAATAAAACAAAGTTTATTTTAAATGTATATATTGTCAGTTTAATAAGCCTTGAAGATCCCACTATTTTCTTACGGGTGGGTTCCTCTTCTGAATTTCTGTAAATTACCTTCCTCTCGATCTTATATTAATCACACCTGCTAAAGTTGCTTATAATTGCATGCTGTCTACATACAAAAAAAAACACATTTATCATTGGCCTAGAGCTATGCTAAGATTATGCCAGAAGTTCATTCTTGCTGGGTTGAAACCTAATTGGCTGGGAGCAGCATGTAGCTCAGTGCGTTAAGCCCTGGGCCTGTGATCAGAAGGTTACTGATTCAAACCTGGCCTTGGCAGAGTAGTTATGGCTGTGGGCCCTTGAGCAAGGCCCTTAACCCTCAGCTCTGTGGGTGCTGTTAGAGAGGGCCGCCGTTTGCTGCCAAGCTTGCTCTCACCTATGAGTGTCATGGATAGGATAGGCAAAAAGTGATTTTCCCCACAGGGATCAATATAGTGTTATTTCTGTAGGCTGCACATTTTCCAAAGTGCATTACTGAAATCAAAAAGAGGGCTGAATAAACTCAGAATAAAGCTGGTATTCAGTCAAGTGACCTGAACATCAAATACAAGGCCAGGATTAGACACGCATGCCCTATACCACTTCAGAAATGTTCTACAGCTTCTCCCGGAGAATCTATAATCAGTCATCTGTTGAGCAGGGAGCTTGATAATTAGTTGTTTCCAAAAACATTCCTCCTATTAAGAAGGGAGCTTGAACTGCATCTCACTGCAGTGCAACCCATGTTCCAGTACCAGCTGTTTGTACTTGTTTTACCTTTGGTTTCGCTCCTTTATCAATAATTGTACTGGACATTGTCTCATAAATGTCATCTCAAATCCTAGTCATCTCCTTCGATCGCTCTCCCTTTTTACTGTTTTCAGTAATGAACACGAATAAGTTTTAACCTCGGTACCGATCTCTTATTTCTTACGAAATAACACATATATTAACATTTGACCAAAAGTGATATTTCCTCATGCTGTCGTCAAAAGTCCACACCACACTAAGATGACGATTAACGTTTCCAGCGAATGTGGCTAATTGACGTCGTGCAGAAATGTGAAGCGTTACACCTTTTAGATAATTCGAGCACACCAAATACGGTACATATTTTGTTACAAAAATATATTGTGTTTCAGTCTATTTAGAACGTAACTATACTAAGAAAAACATAAAATATGTAATCATACCTGACATCAAAATGTATATATGTGATATTTGAGCTGCGACTCCTTTGATTCTCTATATTTAAATGTATGGAATGTGGTTACAGCAGCACAGCAAGGAGACAAACACTGACACACACACGCAATACGTCAAACTTACAAAAAACACGGGCGCCTCAAGTCGCAGGAGCGCGCTGCCAGTGCGCGTGTCGTCTACGCGTAACTTCCTGCTTCGTCACTTCCTGGTTCGCCGACAGCTTTGGGAAAAATTCCGTAAAATTAGACGGACAGACAAATGAATAAATTGTCGCGTTAATGACAAAGGCTTTTATTTAGATCAATTAATGCTTACGACGAATATTCGGGAGGCCGGGCTTTTGTTGGGTTTCAGGCAAGGCATTTAACGCTGCCGTTTCCATACCTGCAGACTGGTTTTATTTTAACTTGAATCGGTGTTTTCGCTAGAGACGGTGGTGGTTGCGGTGTGACAGTCCGCTCCGGTTAGTTAAAACAATACGTGTCCGTTTCTCACAATGACATCGGTTCGGTCGTGGTGCCATTAACACCGAGAGGCGGTTCGGTCTATTATAAGCGTGTAACAGGCTGCCGATCGGCCAAGAAGAGCAGGGCGATCATAACCAGCATTTAGCTGTCTCCACGCTGCTTGACCAATCGGTCCCTGGGGATGTTTTGAGCTAGCTTGTTAGCCGCATTGCACGTCCACCAGCGACCGACCCAGGCGATCAGACAGCAAACTACCCGGCTTGCTGGTTAAATCAAGGAATACCCGGCACCTGTGCCCGATGCATCGTGTTAGCCCTTCATATTAATTTAGAAACATGGATTGTGTGGTTAAAATGGATGAGAGAAATCATTTTGTTGATCGTGCGTTAATTATAGCTTTCGGATAGTTAGCTATGTAATTCTGTGTCCCTTTTTGTTTTTTCTTGCTCTGTAAGAAACGTCATACTTCATTAGCCCTGATTTTCAGTGCCCGACTGTTACGAGTTTCCTAGCAGCAGTTAATAATGTAACGATTAATGTTTTTTGCAGTTATAGATGTTTTAGTTTATATTTAGGCACTGTGATGGATGTGTTTAACAGGGCAGAATTCGCTGGTTAGTTTTGGGGTATCGTAGCTACTTCGGCAGTTTTGTGCGTGTAATTCTTTATCAAAGGATCTGCGTGGAAGTCAAGATTATCAGGTAATTTTCTTTAAATCATAGCCAGCCTCATTCACTACAGCTGATTGCTAGATATGTATTTACAACCTCCACTGCCTAACCGCTTGAGGTCGCCTGATTTACGATTAAATTTGTTTTGTTTTTGTTAGTAACGGAGTTAAGCACATCTTTTGCTGTGAAACTTTGTTAATGTAGTACTTAAGTGGTGCTTAGTAAATCTTTAGGATGTTTTGCTTGGTAGCGCCTTGCATGATACTGAAGTACGTTTCTCTAGGTAGGCGTGCTTAGAAATAGCAGATGTTGCTGTGTGTATCTTGTTCTCTAGGGTGACACATTTCGGCCATGGTCATCTCCCTTCTCTCCCTCTGCAGTGGAAGATGAACGGCCTGTCTGTGAGTGAGCTGTGCTGCTTGTTCTGTTGCCCCCCGTGTCCCGGCCGCATTGCTGCCAAGCTGGCCTTCCTACCCCCAGAGCCCACTTACGCCCTCCTGCCGGATCTGGAGACTAGTTCAGCCGTTAGTGGAGCAGCGGGAGGCTCCAGCCTCCGGTCTCGGGGCTCCGGCGGCGGCGGCGGCAGCAGCAGCAGCAGTAGTGGTAGCACCGTCCCTGCAGGTGGTGCGGCCAGCGGAGGTGGCAGTGCCGCCGGAGAAAGCAGATGGAAGCTCCACCTGACGGAGCGTGCGGAGTTCCAGTATTCCCAGCGGGAGCTCGATGCCACCGAAGTCTTCTTGACTCGCTCCAGCCGTGGAAATAAAATCGGCTGCATGTACATCCGCTGTGCGCCGACAGCCAGGTTAGTGGGGAGGTGGATGAACCTGTCAAAGCAGTAATAATAATAATAATAATAATAATAATAATACAATGAAAATTGCTGGGAGTATGATGGAGGGACAGGATGAGGAGGCTAACACGTCCTTACTGTGGAGCTCTCCTCCTCCTCTCCCTCCTCCTTATAAGTGCCTTGTTTGTTTTCCCCCAAACTCTCCTGTAGGCTTCCTGCCATTGGCACATTCTGAAGCAACTAACCCAGACTCTTGATCCATGAATATGTATAGAATATGATAATCATCCAATCCTGTGCCCCCTTTTTGAACATGGTGTCTACTCGTCTCACCTACTGAAGTTATTGGATTTCCTTTGCTTGTGTTGCTGCATCCTAATGTGCTTAGTAGATTGAAAATAAGTATGTGGGTGTCGTGTTTACATCTGATTTTCATAAAGCGATGCTAGTATAGTAATTTAATTTTCCAAGCGATGTTTTGCCTGTGTTTTAGAATAATAAGACATTTATAAATGATGGTGTATTTAAAATGTTTAAATCAGCCACTCCATAAGAATAAACTTTCATTGTGGAAGGGAATAAGCTCTTTTAAATTAATAGTTATAAATTTGGGAGAAGCATAGTAAGCGTTATGGACCAGAGGGGCTGTACCTTGTACAGCGTCTGGTTCAGTTTCCTCCGCGATGCTCTCTGTGCTGTGTTCTCCTGCGTTTTCTCCTAAAGGTCATTCAGTCTGCTCTCTGCGTCTCTCCCCAGGTTCACTGTCCTCTTCTCTCACGGTAACGCAGTCGATCTCGGCCAGATGAGCAGCTTCTACATCGGCCTGGGCACGCGCATCAACTGCAACATCTTCTCCTACGACTACTCGGGCTACGGCGTCAGCACGGGGAAGCCCTCGGAGAAGAACCTGTACGCAGACATCGACGCTGCCTGGCAGGCTCTGCGCACGCGGTACGAGGGGCACTCGGCCTGGCACCGTGAGGCTCCGGGTGGCTGACAAGCGGGGACCTGCTAGGGGTCTAAGAGGAAGGTGCCTGTAAGGTTTTCTCATAGATCTGTCTCCTGGGAAACCAAAGCTACTGTCTTAAAATGTCGATGACTCAATCTGTCCATCCATCTTTCAACCTCATACGCAGTGCAGGGTCTCAAGGGGCCTGGAGACTATCCTTAGGTACGGCACTAGGATAGGACTGCCCTGGATGGAATTCCAGACTGTCAAAGGATGGACAGACACACACACACACACACACACAAAGATGCACCTAGGCTGCACGTCCGTGGGCTGTGGGAGGAAAACGGCAGACAGGGAATCTCCACCCCGGAAAGGCCCTGCCTAGTAATTAACTCTAGAAAAATAACAAAAATTGAATGGTTGTCCAGCTAAATATGTTTTCAGATTCTAACATTGCTTTCATTGTTTGATCTAATGATGTAGAATTTCCTGAATTAGAATCCCTGCTCCCGATCCACAGCGGGTCATACGGTGAACTGCAAACGCAGACGCGCCTTTAGCCGTCAGACGGCGTATATCTGAGGTGACGGTTTCCCGCCGGTCTCTCGGCCGCAGATACGGCATCAGTCCGGAGAACATCATCCTGTACGGGCAGAGCATCGGCACCGTGCCCACGGTGGATCTGGCGTCGCGGTACGAGTGCGCCGCTGTGGTGCTGCACTCCCCCCTGACCTCAGGCATGCGGGTCGCCTTCCCGGACACCAAAAAGACCTACTGCTTCGACGCCTTCCCTAAGTGAGTACGGCCCCCGCTCCCGCCGCCGCCGCCTCCCCGCTTCTCGGGTTCTTGGGTTTGGGGAGAGATTTAAGCTTGGCGGCGTGCCAGCAGGCTCAGTCTCCGGGCAGGTTCTGTATGGTGGGCAGGTTCCCCCCCACCGATGCCATGACCTCTTCGGTTCTGTCCCACGGACGTTCTCCTGTAACTGGAGCCCACGAGTGCCGTGTCACCTTGAGTCACTGGCTAAATAGTATCTGGTCTGATTCACCTGACACCGGTAGACAGTAACACGCCGCAGCGTCCACCTGAATGGGGATTAACTAGCAAACCCGCAATCAGATATACAAACTCTCACTTGTTCCTGTTTTCTCTTTCCATCGGAATATGTTTTTTTTTTTTTTATTTATATTTTAATATATAGTCTGTAAGCTGTAGATATACTCGCTCCCTCCATATTAAGTACTCTATGATTAATATGGGGTCATTTTAATTTAATGGTGAGATCTTCCACGCCGCTTGATGTCAGACGGCACCACACATATGTGTGAAAGTGACAGAGCACTTTACTGCGGTTGTGCCGCGCCGAGCGGAGTCTCCCTGCGCTCCGTAGAGTGTC
>JAODLC010000036.1:4309569-4326277 GCA_026781145.1 Hippopotamyrus pictus | reverse complement strand
CCCTGCGCTCCGTAGAGTGTCGTCCTGGTGGGGGCAGGGGGGGGGGGCGGGCGGCATCATTCTCCCAGTGTGATTCAGAGCTCTGCTTGGTGCTGCCTGTTTAGGACGGGTAACGAGCGGCTGACCAGCCTGGCAGTTTCCATATGACAGCGTTTATCGTGCCCCCCCCCCCCGCCCACCCCCGCAGATATCCACAGTTCAGCTCCCCAGCTATGCGACGGGTGGCATCGACTGTAGGACCCGGTACAGGAAAAGCACATTGATTTGAGTCTCTTCCATCTATCCAAGACCTTCACCGTCATTTGATTTGACCATGATAAAAGAGTGTCGGTGGTTACCGTGGAGACCAAAGGGTGATAATTCACATGGCGGTGATGGAGGAGCGCACGGGAAATCCCTGTGAATCGGAGTCATTCTGAGTGCTTCTGCGCTGGGGTATCGTGGCCTGGTGTCCCGTCCTGCTCTCGTCGCGCTTTTGGCCTCTGTGGCTGTGCTCTCTGTTCGCGCCGGCTGGCCTAAATTCATGATACCGATGTAAACAATGATTACGGTGGGTTTTATTGCATGATAAGATGTAAATTTCATTATGTGCTTTGAATCTTAACTGGAGCCCCCTTGTGATCTGACCGGCTGTTGGCCAGAGCTCCGTTTATCACCGGATAAAACATTCTGTGCATTTCCCAGTCCGGATAATAAATTCCATGCGTTTCCCAGTCCGGATACCTGTCAGCCAGCTGGTCCTGACGGCATATGTGTGTGTCTCTCTCCGTGTGTGGCAGCATCGAGAAGGTTTCCAAGATCACATCGCCGGTGTTGATCATCCATGGCACGGAGGACGAGGTGATCGACTTCTCGCACGGGCTGGCCCTCTTCGAGCGCTGCCCCAAGGCTGTGGAGCCGTTGTGGGTGGAAGGCGCTGGGCACAATGACATCGAACTGTACAGCCAGTATCTGGAGCGACTGCGGCGTTTCATTGGCCAGGAGCTGGCGGCGCAGCACGCCTGAACGCCCCCCCCACGCGTGTGTCTCTGTGTGCAGGGGGGCGAGCTTTACGGAGACCTCCTTCCTCCGAGCTCACAGCACACACACACACACACACACACACACACACACACGCACCGACCGCTCCTCAGGTGAACTGCTCACCCAAGGCTGTGTTGGCCCACCTCGCTCTCCTCATCCCTCATTTTGTTCCCCCCCCCATTTTTTCCCCAGTTTCATTATTTTGCTTCTGAACCTTCTGCTTGTCACAATATGAGATGTTCTTCTTTTTACATCACGTGACTCAGTTGGGTTTTTGGCCCGATTTAATGCCCACTAAAAAAATACATGTAGCAGAGAAATGTAGAAAAATGCCCCCCTCCTTTTCGTTTTGTGTTATTTTACACTATTTACTCTTGCCGTTCGGGTCTGTCAGGTGTGCGTTGCAGGTTTTTAAAGACCAGCGTCTTCTCTGTATATTCTCATATCCCATTCCTGTGTTTTTGATCCCAAGACAGTTTTCCCTGCTCACTCTGCCCGGGGTCGGCTCGTCCTACCGCCACCGCGGCTGCGACCGCCTCTCGAACCCGGGAGGAAACACGCTCATACTGTGAAGGCACCATGTGTCAGTGAACAGCCGGCCAGTCAGTTGCATTCTGGGAGATTCTCCAGTATGGGGCCAAGGCTGCTCCGTTTGACCACTACATTACCAACACGTACGCGTGGTCCTTTTTAAACCTGTACAGTCTCATGCCAGTAAGTGATGTTAAAAGTGGACGGCGTATTTATAATGCGAGAATCGCTCATCAGTGAAATATTTTTAATGCAGAACTGAGACCGATTTGGGGGCAGGTATATAGCATGTGCGTATTTATGAAAAGTGTGAGTACTAGATATGTTTGGTGTGTCATGGCGCATAGCTCTCGCTGATTGAGATGAAGTGTTTTACTTAACGACATTGTTCAATAAATAGCCTGAACTTTGTTTTTAAAGCGGAGTCATTTAGTGGGAATGTGTGGAATCTGACATCCATGACGCACCTGCTTAATTTCAACCTGCGTGTCACTGTCCCACCCTCTGTGCATCTGCCGGTGATGCACACACTCGGATAAGTGATGTGAATCTTTCCCAATCGCCTCTTTAGGTACGTAGGCATTGCAAGTGCTCAGGGTTCCTGTTAGGCTACCGTAAGCAGAACTGTGAGTGTTTGCAAAGCCCCAGGCGCTGGGAATTAGGAGCGTCCCGCTGCTGGAGACCTGTAACTCACAAGGTCCCGCATGACTGGTGCTGAAGACACTTTGTTTTGTTTTGCTAGGGCCTGACGCCAGCCATCTTGAAAATTTAAGCTACTGTTCCCTGTATGGCCTGGTAGACCGTCTACCTTGAGTTAATGTACAAGTATAAATATTTGTGTTGTATAGTTGAGGAATATTAAGGTTGAAGCAAATTGGTAATATTTCCCTAAAAGGTGGGGGCACCTGGTATTTCCGCTTGTATTTTTTTTTTTTTATTGGGTTCCATCTGGATTTTATTTTTAATGATTTCTGTGTTGATTGTTGGGCAAGGTCTAGGTCACTGTCACGACTTAGTGGCCCTCGGTCTATGGCCTGCTGGACTGCTGGTCTGTATTTAAAGGGAATTGCACCGTATTGTATTGCAGTACATTTTAACACACAACCCATAAGCATTTGATAGGTATTTCATAAAAGGGATGTTGGACACTGTACCTGCTTGCTCTGACCAGACCAAACCCATTGCATTCTCTAATGCTGTGACGTGTTGGCAAAAAGTCAAACCTCTGAATGCTCCTTGGATTACATACTTGTGTGTCTTAATGTTTGTTTTAAGAGTGGTTTTATCACTATACACAGTGAAAGCACTTTTGTACGTGAATTTTGTTTTGTATAACTTCATACTGGGCAAACTGACAGAACAGGTTTTGTGAAATACCACTTGTGAAAAATATGACTTGTGCATATAGTAACTAGTCAGCCTGTTTTTACACTGACCAATTCAACTGGATGTAAAGTGTTCGCTGAACTTGCTGCTGTTGGGGAGAATCACTCACACCAAATGCAATAAAAGGAGTGACCCTTTAGCACCCTGAACATATTCATTAGTAACTCTTAGTCAAAAAAAGTCAGGCAGGATTTTCAAGTCATGTTTTTATATAGATGCATCTTGTTGCCTCCCAGTGGCAGTGAAAGGTTGTCCGTGGTCTGCGTTGATTGTGTGATATTTGGGGGCAACCCTGTTGTTTTGCATGTGTGATGAATTGTTCAGGGTTAGCATTCGTTTCTGTTATGTTTTCTTTACATTTGGGAGTTGAACACTCCAGTATCGAGTTGGTTCCGCCGGCCAGTAATTTTCATTTTAAACCCATTTAAAACACCAACAAGTTAGTCAGGTCTCCCCTTAGGTGAAACTTGTGTGGGGACAGAGACAAGAAATACTTGAATATAAACTTGTCTGAATGGAATCCTGATTTGTTCGTGACTTGCGTTTATCACGCACACTTTTAGTCCTTCCAGAAGTTTTTGGTACAAAGTTGGTTCTCCTGTCTGCTCCTGAAGTAGCACAGGGCAGCGGATCAAACGAGGGCTTCTAACTAAGCGGGAAGTCCTGAAAGAATTTTGAAATAGTTATGAGACGACATGGTGTGCTACAGCAGGCAGCCCCATGAATGGAAAAAGCTTTTTACTTTCCCAAATAGATTAAATACTGTAAAAGTTGTGTCTGGGTGTTGAATCAATACTTAATGCATTCATATAAAGCAAAGTGTAATTGATGGGGCAGAGGTCGTGCTGTCGGATGGCTGGCATTTTCTTTGATGGATCCAAAGACAGCAGGTATCCTAACGCAAGTTAATAACTGGCGGACTCAAGTTGTTCAGCGGCAGAAGGAATGAGCATCAGTGTGCCAGGAAACAGGCTTTCAGCATTAATGTTCGGTCCTGGGCCATGGCCAGGGCACTGCCCGCCGGGGGGGGGGAGTGGGGGGCTGGCCAGAGAACATGCTCACTTCAAAGAGGGACGCGGAGGCCGAGTGTGAGTCTGCGCACATCTTTGTGGGGGGTAGAAAAGATGGATTGTTTATTTGGGTGGAGAGGGCAGGCTTCTGGCACGATTCCAGGGTGTGTGCAAAATACTTATATGGTTTTTAAAAAATCTCTACATATGGACTGTGTTGCATTGTTTTTGGGTTACAGGACAGGTTGCGTTAGGATGTGCTGTACTATATCTGTCTGCTTAATTCATTTTAGTCTTTTTCTTTTTCCAGAGATGATAAAAGTTTAAAAAGTACACAAATTATGGTATTACTGAGCTCATACTGGTATGAATTACTGATGAATCAGCACTGCGCTGAATTTAAGACAAACTGAGACTGGCAGGCTAAAGCACACCATTGTGTGTCCTGAGCTCATCGGTGAATTCACTGTTTCATATGATTTCCTGTAACCTTATTTCCGTCCGGCAACATGGTTTGGTCCTGCAATTCTAAATTAGTCTATGGAGAATGGAAGCATACCCACTTTGTGTTTCATCTTCCATACGAACAATTTCACTGCATTCTGACACAGTGATGCGAACGGTTTCTGATGCTACAATCCAGGTCTGATCTGTAAAGGGGTTTACATTGGGACGGGTTAATGAATTTAACTGTTAAGGCTGATTCAAATGCAGTGGTGATCTGAGCAATAAAATATTTTATCCACCTGGAAATATTGTGGCTTTTTAAAATCACACACAAAATGTAAGTGACCTTCGCTCTTTTTTCTCAAGCGAGTGTTTTAATGCGAGTGTTTTAATCTTGCTTTATATACTGTAAATGACAGAAATCTGCGTATATGGGAAATTAGCTTCAGGCTAAACTCTCGTGACAAATATAATAAACATTGCGCTCGACCAGGACATAACTTCTGAGATTTTCTAATGCGCTGCTGTTTGACCGTCCCTCTTAATTCGCCCAGTTCCTGCGGCTTCGGCCAGTAAACAAAGCAGAGAATTAATCTGGGAGCGTGGGGGCCTCCTTAAATGGCGTCTGCTTGCATTTTTATGATACAGGGACAAAGGCAGCTCTGGGAGCCCAGCAGATGGGCTAGGCTGTTATACCTAAACCAAATAGCTCCAATTATGTCTGATTTCATTATTATAGCATAAACCACGTGTCTCCTTTCGTTTCTGCTCCACAGTCGGTGATGGAAAGGGCTGTAGTTTTGCCAGATGGGCTCTAAGCTTCCACAACCTCGCCCTTCTCGGCACAGACTTGTATTTACACAACGAGAAATAATGGAAATAGTACTCCGGTTTATGCAAATTCGTGTACCTGCACGCAGCCCATAGAGTAACGCTACAAAGACGGGGAGGGTATTTCTGCAAGCCCACGAACTGCAGACTCTTCGCTGTGTTTCTGCGCGACTTCTGTCACTCTGAAATCCTGGGCAAAAAAAAAAAATGGGTATGAAAAATCCAACACATACAATGAAAACAACATATACTTATTTGGTTTTAAATGAAGGTGGGATATTACAGTGTAATGAAGCATATCATTGAGTGTTTTTCACTTTACAAGCAGTTGGGAATTAAACCCCACGAAAGCACATGGCACACCCCTGGAATCCCTTCCCTCTTTCCCCTGTAAAATCCTTCCTTTTCCCCGCCTGTAGTTCACGTCAGCCGGCGTCACTCTCGCTACGTGATAGCCTCCGTTCCCTGGGGGTGTGAACCGAACCGGCTCGGCTTTCCGCAGACAATGAAGCGGGGGCCGCCTTCTGCACGCACGCTGCTTTGGAAGTGCGCAGGTAAACGGCTCCGGAGCGTCGGCGACCGGGCTGTCTAAGTTCGCTCCGTTGTTTTTTTTTCTTCAGTCTTTCGAACCAGATTTTGTCACATGACCTTTAGTTCAATTGAAGTATTTACGAATTCGGGGGAAAAAAAAGAAACTTAATTATAAATTCACAGCGGAGGATCTTTTATTCTTTGCGTCACTCGCAAAGCAGAAATTAGAAAATGTCAGCGTTTGGGTCCTCAGATTACTTAGCCGCTGAGTTGCTGGTGCTGATGTCGAATGGACCCGTCCTGCACCCTTCTACCCCTGCAGGCCTGGGTCCCCTCCAGGGCCTTCCGCGGGCCGATCCGGGTCAGGGGTCGAGCGAGGATAGGGAGGTCTATGATACATTAAAGAAGGGGCGCGACATTATAACCGTGGCCGCGAGTTTCGCGGAGCTTCGTGGCCAGTTTCGCCCGATGTCGACCTACTCGGAGAGCAGCAACTCCTCCGCGGGAGACCCTGACAGCCTTTCGTGCAGCGAGAGCGGCTACACCACGTTGTCTGAGTCCACCACTCCGACCCCCACGATGACTCCTTCCGCCACCCCGACGCCTGGGCAGCACGACCTCCCAGCGCATCCCCGTGGCGTGGGGGCGCCGCGGTACCCCTGGAAGCGACACCCGTGTACCTTTGATGGATGTGACAGAGTCTACGGGAAATCGTCCCACCTGAAGGCGCACATCCGGACCCACACAGGTGCAGTCAATGCTGGGGGGGATTGTCCAGTTTATACTCGCTATGTTTTATGTTTTGGTCCATCTATCAAAGTGTTGCATTGCAATCGGTGGCGGACAATTGTCATTTTGATCAACAGGTCAGACTTAAAACTTTCCGACAATTCCGACAGACCTTAAGCCAGACAGTGGTGCGAGTGGCTGACGTTTATGAGCAATGACTTAAAGAAAATGGCCTAATTTGCCAATCCGCTTTGCACTCCCACATAGTATTTTATGGCCTGGGCGAGGAGGGCGTATGATTTTTTTGACCACGTTGAACTTAGTCATAACTGTGCTGCCCAAAGTCTCCGGGATCCGTCCGTCCGTGCGGAGTAACCAGGAGTATTTACACGTTTCGCCCTACGCGCAGCACCGAATGCCAGTTTTCATAAGTTTGTCTGAGTCTGAAAGAGTTGAAACGCGGCTTTGTGGCTTTTACTGCACAAAGTAACAAAGACAAATCTCTTAGTACGGAGAACAAAGAAGTAAACGAACAAAGGAACGAGTGGCGAAAGTAAAGCAGTGTTTGCTTAGGAAGGAGTACAGCGCGGAAATTCGTTTCAGTAACAGATTTTCCCTAAAAGATTTTTACTGCATTGTTCTGGCGCCCCGATCCCCTACTAGCACGACGCCCTTTCTGCCTACGGCCGATGGCTTCGTGGCGATGGGGGCACGTCGCTGCCCTGTCGCCGGGTTCAGACGGGAATCGTTAACGCCGGGAGACATGGGTGTTGATGGAAACGGGTGTTTTTGAGAACGTCACTGTGATAAGATGGTGTCTATATGACTACTTTTTGAATGAAAGTGGAGCCACGATGCACACTGGTACCGCTCAGTATTATGTTGCGGTTCGTGAAATAAGATACAGCCGGTAGGTTATCAATGCAGTGTTCGTATATTAAAACTGTGACGTTGATGACGTGGTAGCTGGCTTCTTTTTGCAAAGCGGTTCACTTGGGACACAAACCCGTTGCCCTTAATTTAAGCTTCCTGAGCGCTTACACCTCCGCTGCTTCGGTGCAGCACGTGACGTGCTTGTACGTTTCCACGTGGAGGAGACATGATGAACCCATTAACCCAAAATAACCAGTAAAATCTCATTGGAAGGTCACAAAACGACACTTTCCCCCATATTTTAAAAATATTTCTTAATTTTTCTAATTTAATTTGTATATGTTTGTTTTCTATGACCAAAAAGAGTAAAATGTGATCCCCCCCCCCCCCTTATGTTTGGGAGCCTTGAATAACATTTAAACTCAAAACGTTTATGTTTTTATTCTTAAAAGTATATTAGGCACGCACGCGTTTGGTAACGTATATTGTTGCTTATTTAGATTGCTGCAAGTGATGTTTTTATTTTATTTACGGCAGCTTTGAGGGAGCTGGAAAACGTGGTCTGTGGGTCCCTGACGGCTCGATTGGGAAGCATTTCACTACAGTATCGGCTGTGCTTTTGCATACTATTTGCATATGCCGATTTATAAAACCCGCAGTGGGGATAGTACTTGTTCCTGTGGGAATAGCCGTTGCTCAGAGAACAGCATCAATCTCCTGCACCAATAGCAGCTCTTAATTACCCAGACAGTCCCTTAACGAGGCTGTTACCATGACATGCATTTAAATGGCCATCCATATGCTGTCCTCTTAAAACGCATTTTTTTCTCGCATTCCGAGGGAGGTCGGTATTTTACAGTACGCCAATTAGTATGTGTGAAACTTTAATTTCGATTTTGTTTTCGTATGTACTGCTCTCTGTGAGGCCCCCAGGTTTGGAGACCCCTGTTGGCCACAAGCAGACATTACACTTGGGAGAGGGGCCCGGCTTTTGGAGTGGGGCCCCCAGAAACGACCAATCCATGCTCCTGGAAAAATTCTGAGAATGTGGAACAGTTGTTCTCAATGAAATGACACTGGCTCAAATATCTCTCAAATTTATGTGAGCTGCACTGATACGCTTCTTGCTAACAAAGTTGGCAAACCAGTGATGCAGCATAAGGTGAGGGTGGTGAAGTCTCAACAAGCCGGGTGTTCGTACCACCAAGGGGCTTAGGTTTGTGATGTAAACGACTCAGTTATGAACTCAGTTTACAACAAATTCGAATACATGCTGCACGTGCTCTGTGTATTTGACAGCCCTCTATGGACCATGTGACACGAATGCAGTATTTTTAGCAGTCTGATGTTAAATAATTGTTTTTAGTTCAAGATATAGTTACTAAATTTAGATCGATTGAGACTGATTATTTACGAAGAGGTGAGACGCACAGGCAGTACTAAGAAGTGAAACCAGTTTCAGCATAACATTTGTCTGTTTTTGTTGTAGTTCAGAGGCTCCAACAGTGAATACAGGCGTTGTGTGATCTGAGCTTTGCTGGTTTGACCTGTCATTATAATAATTGTGTTCAGAAGTGCTGTTACAATTCTTCTGATAACTCTGGTTGCAGTTGCATCCACGAGACTGAAACTCTTATCGCAATATCCCTCTCCACTAACTGCAGTTGTACATTGCAGTCAACATTGATTAAATTGATTTAAAATTGATATGGTTTCATTTCTGTTTGCTAGGAGGAGCCGCTGCATCGCGTGAAAACAGCAGAATGAACCTGCAGGGGAACCTACAGAATTCAGGACTCGGTTCATTTCACCTCAGTTATTATTTTGTCTATTATTGGAAAAGCACAGCAGTCAACCATAAACGCAACAAATATCTTTCATCGTTTCCTCCCCAGCTCTACCTTTGCCACATAGCAATCGCCAGTCGCGTCTTGATAAAAGGATACTGTTTTATTTCTGGTTGGAATTTCTCTTTCAGTGTTTTAGAAAAACCCTCCACTTGAATACAGTAGTAAGATAACAGTGTAACAGATGTGTCTCGAACAAAGCAATTAAAAGGAGCTTAGCAGCTCAGCCCCCGTCTTCTGCATGATGGACCCTCACAGATGGTCCCCTCCATCTCTCTCTGTCCTTTGGCGAAGGCGTGTTTAATTGTAGGCACCTTAAAACCATTGCTGCTTTGTGATGGGGTATTTTTAAACTGTGACGCCATGTAATGTGGGAGCAAACGGTGAAGTGCGGCGGTAAAGATGCAGCACTGTTTACTGCGAGGAATGCGAAAGATGCAGCACTGTTTACCGCGAGGGTTGCATGCTCGACCGTGGGATGGGCCGCTAATGTGTGTGACACAGGTCTGGGAGGAGAGTGTGGCTCCGCCCACAACTGTCTCTGCTTGGGACTCTTTCAAATTTGATTCAAATTCAAAATAACATTTACTTGCATAAGACACTCTGCTTGGATTTGCCCTTCAGTTGCCAGTGTAGGACAGATGTGTAGTTTGATTGATCTGGTGGCTGGTGTGTGGCTTGCGCTGTGTCGGAGTGAGAGAGCGTGACTTTCAGTGACTAGGCGTGTGGGTGGGGGGTCACAACTCCGTCTAGGTAAGCAGCCCAGTGAAATGGGAGGTGTAGGTGAATGCAGCCATGACAGGATGGTAAATGACTCTTGCAGTATGAATAAAATGACAGTTTGATCCAGCACAACTCAAGAAAGCCTGATCAGTCCATTTATAATGCAGGGCTTTGGCAGTCAATCTGTTGGGACTGAATGCTTCATGCTGAGGTAGATGCACCGTTCAGTGTGGTGAGGCGTCTGTGACCCGGGCCGGGTGCGTTCCTCCCGCCGGGCGTCTGTGACCCGGGCCGGGTGCGTTCCTCCCGCTGAAGATCACCATTCTTATGAACTGCCTTAGGAGCAGCACTGCAGTGTGACGTTGCTGTTTGCTGTATTGCCATTTGGTTTCTAGTGTGACCCCCACCCCCATCACATGACATTAGACCTAGAGCTAACCCCCCCCCCGTCTCCTGCAGGCGAGCGGCCCTTCCCTTGCACCTGGTCCGGCTGCGAGAAGAAGTTTGCCCGCTCGGACGAGCTGGCGCGTCACACGCGCACCCACACGGGCGAGAAGCGCTTCCAGTGCCCGCTCTGCGAGAAGCGCTTCATGCGCAGTGACCACCTGGTGAAGCACGCCCGCCGCCACCCCGCCTTCAGCCCCTCCATGATCAGCCGCCGGGGGCCCCCTCCAGGTCCCGCTCAGGGGCTATAGCTTGCCCCCGCCTCCCCTTGCTGGAGTGATCAGTGATGCCAGTCTACGACCCCTCAGACTGGATCGGCCTGCCTGCTTGGTCTCCATGGCGATCAGGGGTGGGGTCACATCCCATGCAAACCCCACTGCTGTGGAATACAGATATAAAGCACAGCTGGACTGCTCTCCCATATCTGCAGAATGACAACCTGCGTAGCATATGTTTAAAAATCTGGTGGTTTATTAGGATTTTTTGGGGGAGGGGGGCAGCTGGAGTTCAGAAGGGTGCCCAGTGTGGCATCAGCAGCCATCGTCTCCCAGGGCGACCGTCTCCCATTACTGCTTCTGGCTGTGATCACGGTGAAAGGCGCCTAACACTGTCCTGTGACTTTTGCCTTCCTGCGGTGGGTCGTCTGGCCCCCCTCCTCTTCCTGTCCCGCCCGCGAGCGACAGCGTGCCCCCACTCTGGATCCACAGACCTTTCTGCTCATCCGGACTCCCCTCCATGTTTCCATTCCAGGGTCTCAGTGCCAGGCCGGGCACCAGTATAATTTTATCGGTGGTTATTATGATTATTATTATTATTGCTGTTTGTAACTATAGTTGCATAGCCTTTTTCGTTTTACTATTGCTTTATTAGGCCTGAGGAGCTGGGATGCCTGTGTGTGTGTGTGTGTGTGTGTGTGTATTCTCACAGCACCCATGAAATGTGACCATTGTCACATGGTAGCATTGCACCTGATTGCGGTGCAGTTCCTGTAAGCTTAAAGCGTTTGCCTTAGAAATAATATACAGTACATGCTATTTGTAGTGATGCTTGTGATTCGTATAGTCCTTATATTAGGGGTGATACCGATATATGCTGGCTTCAGCTAGAGCAACGTTGCTGTATGTATTTTATTTTCAATTAGAAACTGACCTGCAGTGTCCTGACAAATCCTTCGACGATTTAGAATTTCGTACGTTCACAAACAGCCTTACCATTTCTCATCTATGTTTGAATCACGCTGTTTTTCCTACATGCGTGCACCCCGGTGCACGAAAAATCCGTTTTTATGTATATGCAATACGAGCACTTTCCTTGCAGGTACTGCCTTTATCCCCGCCGAGTCTGCGGGCGTTTTCCCCACCGTGCAGCGCTCCCGTCCTCTCTGACCAGTACTGTGAACACCGAGCACATGGTAGTCTGACTGGCGTATGCCGGTCCCACAAACCTACTGCGCCCGCATTAACGTTTGTTTTGTATAAGTCCAAGTGCTTGAAGAAGTGCAATAAAGGACGGAATATACTGAAGTTCATTGCCTTTAGAGGGCACGTCAGTTGCTTTTGATTCCAGATCTGACTGCCTACACGTTTTACTGTACTCCGTGTGAAATCGCGTACACCACCGCATACGTAAAACTTTGTCATGCAGTTTGCTTGTTGTGTCACTAGATGGCGCATCTTTCACTCTGCTACTGCGCACTGCGTCTTCGTGAGGAAATCGGCTTCAGGGAATGATTATTTTAATAATTGAATCTTTTACTTTCTTGGCGTGAAAAAATGTATTAAAATTCGATTTGTTATAAGTAGAGGGGGTACTTTGTTTGGGTACTCATGGATGAATAATTTTTTTTGGACTGGGAAACATTTTCCTGTTCTTTAACCCCTTGCCATTCTCTCCTAATAAGCATGCAAATTTTGTACTCGTTCTGGAAAACTTGACTTTTCTTATGCCACATGAAACAATTTTGCAACCTTGATTTATTTGATTCTTCCGAGGTGTTGATGGTTCTGGAAA
This sequence comes from Hippopotamyrus pictus, assembly GCA_026781145.1. NCBI lineage: Eukaryota > Metazoa > Chordata > Actinopteri > Osteoglossiformes > Mormyridae > Hippopotamyrus > Hippopotamyrus pictus. Next base: position 4,313,892 of record JAODLC010000036.1, on the reverse strand, counting down.
TTATTGGTGTCAGCAGAGGTGGAACGTTCAGATCCAGAAAGTACAAATCCAGACCAAGATATTTCAACCAACCAGTAAAGTATAAAGAGTCACAGTCGCAGATTACTCAGCTGGTTGGTTGAAACAAAATTTGTACTTTCTGGACCTGAACTTCCCACCCCTGGGTTTCCCTCATCACAGAAAACCTCTGCTGTTCATAATCCTGTGCAGTTGAATAGATAAATCAGCACCTCTCATTTCACTCATCTGATTTTATGTTGTATTTTCTTTTTGATTTATTTAATAGTGTGTTTAATAATTGTCACTGAACTGCAAAATAAAACCCAAACTAGTTATGGAAGCCTGGGTATTTACCAGAGGCAGATTTATAAATAAGTAATTATGGTGATGGAGTAATTAGTTAATGTCATTGCAGTATTTCTCTTCATATCCAGAACATTGATACTTCACCACACAGACACAGTGTTAGTAACTAAAAGCACCTCGACAGTGTAAACACACACTTTGTGATGTCCGTGGTTATAAATCCACGCAAAGGTCTTTGAGCATTATGGTCAAATGAACAGTAATGAACCGTAGTCTTAGTTCAAGACTTCAGTATTGTGTTCCCTGCTTGATTTTATTTTTGGGAGGGGTTTAAATCCTATGCCATAGTGGATGTAGAAAATTACTTCACTCAGGTGTGTTTTGTCCTTTTATATGGAGCAAGCTATTTTTTACTATTATTTCCTAATTTATTGTTTCCATGTTACCTGTATTAAGCATCTTTTTATAGATTGGGACAATTCATTTGCTAAAAGTTACAATTTTTTTAATACTAAATAAAGTCCAAATAGGGATAGAGTGCTGTGTGTGTCTACTCTCAGCGTGTTGCCACGTCTCCAAGAAAAATGGGTCTCTGGTTTCATTCTAGTACTTGACCTTGTCAACTGACATTGAATCAAGGAAATACATGACATATTTTTGAGTGAATATTTATAGCAGTATGATATTTAGATGGGAGGAGTGTCATCTCATTGACCGTATCAGGGTTTGCCATCGCTGTCCAATGAGGAACATTTCAGGAGTGTGAATAATGCATGTTTTTCAGAAAATGCTTCACAAAATAAGCCTAAAACAACGTAATGAGACACCATTAGCACCACAAGTACATACCTTAGAAACCCAACAGCAACATCTCTTACCAGAAATCATGAGCCGGTTGTTGAACATAATCCAGTCTTTGTAGGGAACAGTTTAATGTACGAACTATTTTCTTCTACCACACTTCACACACCAATCATATCACTGCGCAGACACGAGCACGTGGTCCCTGGCGATATCTTCTGCGCAGTGATACGATTCCTGTGTGCAGTTCGGTAGAAGAAAATAGTTCCTAACAGAGTACATGTGTGTGTCTGAACCTCCTCTGGGTCCTTCAGTACGTGTAATTTGCCAGGCCCAAACCTGCTTAGCTTCAGGTAGGTTATCCAGCCTGAACTGCAGGTACTGTGGCTGTTGGCAGAGAAATACTGTGGAGTTTGCATGTTCTCCCCATGTTATTGTGGGGTTTCCTCCTGATAGGCCAGTTTCCCCTCTATAGTACAAAAACAGGCTAAGATGAATTGGAGTAAGCAGACTGTCTGTGGGTGTGGGTGGTGTGTGTGCTGCGATCACTCAGCACCCTGTCCTGGGTCATTCCCTGCCTGGATGGATGGACCAAGCCTCTGTCCCTCTTTCTTTCTTTACCTGCTGGGTGCAGATCAGCATGTATACACTGCTCTTCCTCTTCCTCAGTACTCAGTTCCTCATCCGGCCTTTTCACTGTGTGGCCACTGATAGACAGCGAGTCCTTCTCTTTGTCACCGATGTAGTAACCTATGAGAAAGACGATCCTCTGGTTACATATTTTAATATCTTGTAGGTCACAAGACTATTTAGTATATTTACTAAAATCCCATTGGAGCAGCTGCCCTGATATGACCATTGTCCGTACCTGATTATTTCATTAGATGTGACGTGTGGCTCAGTGGGCTAAGCTTCCGTTTCCCTCATTAGAAGGTCGCTGGTTTGAGCGTTGGCAGAAGAGTCACATGTCTGTGGGCCCTCAATCCCCAACTCCAGGGGGGCTGCTATGGAGAGCAAGGTGGGGTTGGTGAAGTGTCTCAGTGTAGTTGTGCAAATAAAGTATTTATCGTCATTACATATAGTAAATGAGTATAACAGCAAGGACCCTGGGTAACGTTATGGTACTCGGTGTGATAAATGCCCGTGAGAGGACAGTATGGCTCCCCCTGCAGGCGGCACACCTGAACTCCACCTCCGTATCCTGCATCTGCACGCAGCAGTACTGAGTTACGAGAGCCTTTTACCACAACAACGCAACACTTCTTGTGCGTCAGTACCAACTGGCCAGGGGTAGGCTCAGTATGGGTTTCCCTGGAATACAGCCAGTTCTGAGCGATCATGTGTGCGCAGACCCTCAGACGCCTTGAAGTAGTTCTCCAGCAAATCTTGCGCTGACACGCGTGGGGAGACGTTCAGGGATTGATGGTTAAACTCCTCTGTCCTGGAAGACTGTGCTGCTGGAAACCAAGAACGAGGAAAGAGATACGGAAAAACGGAATATTTCATATATTTTGAATCGCTAACTGGACGTTCAATAAGAACTGGATCCGTAACGGAGACGTATCGTGAGTGGTTTAGGTCTTTGGAGCAGCATTATGCAAGGCATTCAGACCGGTCAGTAAAACCAGTAAAACCTGCAGCGTGTGCCTGGTACACGTCTTCCGGCAGAGCATCTCTAATGCCAGGTTTTGATGAACAGGTCAGACATACGTGGCTGCATTCCGGCAGGCCGGGCCTGAATTCACTTTCCCGACTCACAGCTGGGATATCAGGCAGCTGAAGAACTCATCGGCATCATAGATGACAGGAGATAAACAGAAAACACACGCAAACTGAATATACGTTTATAAATCTGATTATATTAAATTTTCCACTATGATGTGCTTATTTCATGATCGTATTCTCCTTGGTTAACCACACTGCACTAAAAAAACATTCTCGACTTCAGAATAGCTTAGCGATTCTGTATTCATGTGTCAACAAATTCACTTACGTTCTGCTCATTTTCAGCAGGCTGGTGTGAAACTATGTAAATTAAATTTTTTCTCTGCTTTGTAGTTGACACACTCATTGAAGCTTGATGATCAGCAAAAAATACCTGCAAATCAAGGAGCATAGAATGAGAGCTGGTATCTCCACAGAGAAGGGGAGCTGGTATCTCCACAGAGATGCAGAGCTGGTATCCACACTGTCACTCCAAGTTCCGTATGAAGTGGATACTTCTGCTAGATACCTCCTCTGGTCAGTAGATGGGACTGGCCCCGGTATTCCTCCTGCCAACTGACATCCTTGCAGAAGGACAGCAGGTGGAAGACACTGCAGGGTGGTGATCAGTGATCACATAGCAGCCCTGCCCCAGGTTTAATACAAATACAAATAGGGTTTTAAAAAATCAGGGTGTTTCACACCAAAGATATGCAACCATACTCACTAGTAGAGAACATAGGGTTTAGTTCACTATGTTATTATGCAATCTTACCTTTGAATTATTTTACTTCTTTTATTTGTACATTGTGCAAATAAGTGTCCTTTACGTTTTATTCAGACACATCGACTTCAGACACATTACCATTGGTTTACAACTGTTCCTAATTGTTTGCAGTTTTAATAATAATTTCAAAACAAATTCGGTTTTCACCGCCATACCGAAATTGCACCAGACTGTGAACCTAAAACTGAGGTTTGTACCGTGAATTTTGTGAACCCTTAAGCGTCTCCTGTCCACCACCAGGGGGCGATGACATGTGACTGACGAGTTCACGGCGGCTGTCTGGGGAACGTGTGACACAAACAAGGGTAACTAGTGACATTAGAAAGACATCCATGAAGTTAGTGATAAATTATTTATTTACTTTTGTTGGTACAGAATTCTTTGGTGAGGAAGGGGGAATTCAAATAGCTAGGCGGGTAATTCCATAAGTGCAGTGTCATACGAGATTGATAGATACTTCATTAGTCTGGGCTGACCTCATCTGTGCCCTCTGGCTGCTCACACAGAACACCGTCACGCACAGGCACAACATCGTATCCAGAAGCAGAGGAGTGTGCAAGTCATTAATGTAATGCGTGCACACTTTTAAACCCCTTATTGTGACTGTTCACCCCTCCCACAGCGGTAGCAGGCGAGCGTGCAGAAGGCAGATTGGAAAGGTGAACTTGTGCATGTGTCTGAGGAACAAGCAGCACGTGCAGCGGGTCAGTCCACATCCCGCCGGG
>JAODLC010000036.1:4293097-4303905 GCA_026781145.1 Hippopotamyrus pictus | reverse complement strand
TGCTAACGGCCCATTAGCCATCTTCACAGCGGCATCGATAAGCACCACATGCTAACGGCCCATTAGCCATCTTCACAGCGGCATCGATAAGCACCACATGCTAACGGCCCATTAGCCATCTTCACAACGGCATCGATAAGCACCACATGCTAACGGCTCATTAGCCATCTTCACAACGGCATCGATAAGCACCTCATGATCCATTAGCCAAAGCTGTTAGATGCTACATTTGCCACCACTGACAAAGGAATCATTACCGAGACATTACTATTGGTCCAGGGGCATGTTCCAAAAAGTAGATTTCTCAGCTAGCTGGGTTAACTTAAGATAGAAGCCTTGATTGTCCAATCGGAATGCTCCTTACCTAAACTCTTATTCTGACTTCCAGCTTAAGGTAACCCAGCTAATTGAGAAATCCTGCTTCCAGGTCTCTCCAGTTTGCACAGCTCACCCTCATCAGCAGCTCCCGGCTGGTCAGGTAGTTGTTGTGATCGGAGAAGATATCCGAAAGTTCCTCGAACACCTGCATGCTGTCCCTGGGAAGCGACGAGGCGGGAGGACAGGGAGAAGCTTTGTAAAAGGGAATTTCATGCTTTCCAGATTTAAGTGACGCAGAATAATAAGGGATGACTGACAGAGGCAGAAACACTGGCTGTGATACGGGTGGAACATCGAGGAGAGATTTACGGGGGAACAGGAGAGTACAGGCCAGTAGCATGGACGGACACTCACTTGTGCACGCAGGCCCACGCCCTCTTCAGGCGGTACAGGGGATTGGACTGCATCGCCGAGATAATGGCTCGCAGGGAGGAGAAATTCTTGCGAATTCTGCACTCCTGTCAGTGTCACACACACGCAATGAGGACCCTCATCGTGTACACACACACACATACACACACACACCCTAAATGGCACGGGGTGGCGGGCCAGCTTACTTGGGCAATGTCAATCCAGTGCTGGATGACTCGTGCTCGCAGGTGGGGGCGAATGTGTCGCTGACGGAGCACGGTGCTGACCACGCAGGCCGCCACTGCGTTGAACTGCGTGATGGTGGCTCGGACGGTGGGCGCGCTCTGCTTGTTCTGCTTCTTGTCGCGTTGGGACCAAACGGAGCCCAGGCAGTGATGGGGAACCACCTTCTTGAACAGAAGCTGCAGGGGCCGATGCGAAGATGGGGGCAAGTTAAGCGGGGGGGGGGGGTAGGGCCAGGGCCAGGCCAGCAGCAAGTTTGTGACAGTCACCTCGCTCATCAGTCAACATCCTTACCGCATCCATGTAAGTCAACTGCTCTGCCACCAAATCGGTACCAAAGGACAGGAAGTCCTGCGTCTCTGCCTCCACTTCCTCTTCCTCTTCCTCCCCGAGGCAGAAGGGGCTGTTACCCTGTAAACCGCCTGCACCGAACACAGAACCAGCATTAGCATGATGATAATCAGCAGCGCGAGCAGGGCGTTCAGGAGCGCTGACCCACCGTCAGTCTCAGACTCCAGGCTGGCCTGGCTCTGCAGCACCTCCAGCAGACCCTGCGCTCTGCGTAGCGCTTCCGAGCCAGGCAGCGCCCTCTGCAGGAACTCCATGACCCTGCGCAGGCTTGGGTACGAGGGCGGCTCCTGGAAGTCCTCGGGACACTGGTCCAGCCAGGCCCGCAGGATGGAGGCCAGGGCGCTGACACAGAAACGGGAAGGACGCGGATACAAAAGGCCGCTCCGTACCAGAACAGTGTGTACATACAAAGGGGGCAACTTCTTAATTCAGGGGTAGGCAATCTTATCCAGGAAGGGCCGTCGTGTATGTAAAACCTGCATGCACACTGGCCCTTTGCGGAGAAGACTGGCCGCCCCCGTCTTAATTCATCAGCATTCAACACCCAGACCTCTGCTCCCCTGCCCCATGCGGAGCCTGAAAACTCCAAACGCAGACCGATATCCTGAAGCCCTCCAGTGGCCTGTACTACGAAGCGGGGTTACTGGCTTATTTAAGGCGGATTTAAGGTAGTCTGGGCAAAATGTAAGTGAACGAATATGAAGTCCATTTAAACTGTGGTACCTTAAATCCGACAACTTACCCCGATAAGCCAGTAACCCCGCTTCGTAGTACAGGCCACTGGACACTCATTATACTAAGAGTCAAATACTCAACACAACCAGGAAAAGCAGCCAAGGTGGAAAAACTGGACAGAGGTGGACGTGCATCCGTCGCCAAGGACTCTTACTTCTGGATTTCCGCCCTCGTGTCAGGCCGTTGCTGGTCTCCATCTCCCTCGTCCTCCACGCTGCCGTATCTGAGAGAGAGGAAGGCCAGCCGACGCTTGAGCCGTGCAGAAAGCGGCGACAGTAACCAAACCATGGCCTTCGACCCGTCAGCCCCAGACCCCTCCGGCTCGCCCGTACTTATCAAGCAGCAGCTGCAGCACCCCCTCGGTGCAGGCGAAGGCGCGGTAAGTGGACAGGAAGATGCTGGTGTAGGTGAGGTCATTGTCGCCGAAGGCCGTAAGCAGGGTCTCCACCAGCCGCTCCAGCGTGCCGGCGCGGATGCTGCGGATCTTCCGCGTCTCCAGCTGGCTGACCGTGTGGCCCGGGGGGAGCCGGTCCCCATCCACCTGGGGGCACCACTGAGGTCAACAAGCAGAAAGACGGAGGGAGAGCCCAGCACAAGCGGGGTCCGTGTGCAGTTTGCACTCTGTACCAGAACACGCCCCGCTCTGCTTTCAATCGCACGGCACGCCCCCCCCCCCCAAAAGAAGAGCGAAGCGGCTCACTGGGGCCGCCTGCTAATTGGCCCCACCTGCTCGTTAGCAGAGCCGCGAGAATCAAACACGGTACCGCGTCGAGCCTCTCGCCAAAGCTGAGGCAGAGCTGCCGTTCCTCAGATACCACAAGCAAACACGCGGCCTTGTGGCCGACCCAGGAACTGTCTGCTGACTTTCCTGCCCCCTGTACCACTGACAGAACAATGTAAATAAAGTCTAAATTATTCAGGGAGACAGACCAAGGCCTACCAGATCTGTGACCGATTCACTGAGGTGGACTGGAGTACCGTCTATCTAGCTGCTCAAGGAACCTGACACCCCCCCCCAGTGATTTAGCCCACAGCCAAACAAGTCACAGTTGGCTTTAAACTTGCTGGGGCAACCTGGCTTAAACCCGGCTGTGCTGTCATCAAAAGGAACAAGCTACACTAACACTTACACTAACAGCCATTTTACTGCCAACTGTGTGCAGATTACAAGGCATAAATACGCAAACGGGCATCCGTGTTGAGAAGGACAGAGCAGTGGCGGTGGTGTTGTTTGTGTGGTGTATGGACGGGGGGGGGCTCTCACCCCCAGCCATCGTGCTCCCTTGTTGGCTGCTTGCTGGATCTGGACCCTCTTCAGAGTCACATTGTATATGGCCCCCTCCTCCACCTCCTCCCCCCAGTCCTGCAAGGAGCTCTGTGTAAAAAAAAAAAAAAAAAGACAGAGACACAACACTGGGTTTACAAGGTCGCCAAAGAAAAAAAAAAAAACAAAGTGAAGGCCAACAGAAGACCTGTTTTGTTTAATCAAGGAAAAAGGATTAGATAGGGCAGTAGAAGGAGCACAGGCAGAGCCCATATGGTGCAGTCAGGGCTGAGTAACAGCACTGGAACGTCAGTACTAGACAGGACCCCCCCCCCCCCCGCCCGCCCGTTATACGCCCCCGCATGAATTATGTGCTCAGGGCTGAGATCCGAGGAAATCTGGATATACTTCGTGAGCGGCGTTTGGATGACTGGGGTGCATAACGTAGCGCTGTAATGTGGAGGCTTAAGCATCCTCAATGCGACCCGTTTTGTCTGCCTTTGGGGCCACCAAGATGGTACAAGGCAGCATAACAGACCATCGCCACACACACGGGAAGCTACGCCACAGAGCCGCGCTTCACAAGCGGACAGGGGAGCGACAGTAACGGCATCCCTTCGCCCGCGCACCCACCCTGCTAATTACAGGAAAACAATGAGGGAAAGATAGGAAAAAATGACTCCAGTAAAATCAGACACGCCCCATCGCTCACCATTAACCGAAAAAAATACTGACAGTTTTCCAGGACATAGCGGCTTTATAAACTGCCAACATTTTCTAATTCTAAAAGTTGTATTGCACATCAAAAATGTATTCAGGCCGTGTCGAGGCAATACAGCACTTTGTGTTATTCAATTTTTTTTACGAGGTCATGGAGTGTAAATGTAGACACTGTAATAGACTGATTCTCCTGTCCTCAGACAGATACTTTTCCCAGGAAAACTTTTGACAGGGACCCATATACACCAACATCGCAAAATCCATAATGGCGCTGTTTTCTGACACTGACATACTGCACAAAGACAAACCAGTGAAATAAGTGCAGCGCGCTGGGAGCCGGTGGAGACCCGCAGTTCACTGTACGAGCCCCAGCGCTTCCTGTACAGTGCTGCGTGATAAATGCCTCTCACTGACTCACCCAGTCCGCACTCAAAAACAATAGCGGGAGATCCAGTAATTCACCCAGTAACCCTGCTGATTCCGCAGTTTGCGCAGTCTCTTTGTGCTAACTATAACATTTTTGAATAGATTTAAAAGGGCGCATGTCCCGCGGGGCTGAACGATGTCCAAATATTTCCTGCATAAATTCAGAATCAATCTCCCGCTGTCACACACTAACAACTTTTAAAGGCAATGCAGAGAAATGCATCCATTAGCCAAGTTTGTCTAATGGTACATAATAAGAGATAACAATAATAGTTGTTTGCATTAACTAGTAAATACACAACGTGTACTAACTATAACATCGTTAACGTTTAAAGCATCTTCCTTACGACTCAAACGCATTTGTGGACATAAATCAGGCGCAAGGCAGGCCGGTAACAATGGGACTTGTTGAAACTTTAAAAGAGGGACGCGCGCTGGTCGCCGATTCACTGCAAACGTTTCCCGGTACCATGCGCTTCCCAGGCAAAACAAGGCGGGCGGCAAAGACGCGGAGCGGCCGATCAGCGGCGGCGCCGGGACCCCGATCGCGCTACTGTGCTCATGCTGTCGGCGCAGCTGTGGCTCTGTCCGCTCCCACTCCGCAATTGTCCCATATTCGCTTCAGCTGCGCAACTTTTGCGTTCCACGTTGAACAACAAAACGTCTGCAGCTTCGAACGTCTCGTGATTTACACGCATCGATCTCCAATTACTTTATTTTTTATTTTTTTTTAAGTTCTCCATCCGTATAAGCCAGTTTAAAAAGAATTGGCTGGCGGCACTCCTCCCTCCCATTCCTCTCCATCCGCTACTTTCCCAAACTTCATGGACCTCCTCTCATTCTCACAGTGCTCAGACTCTGACAAGGCGAATCGGAGCCGTGCAGTCTAGTAAACAGCTTTAGGATATTATTACCATCTTAGCTCTCCAGGCGAATTTCATGGTCAAGGTTTCTCGCATGGTCCGGGAGATGCATTAGAATCCCTCTTCAGTTCACAAACGCAAGAAAAGATAGTTTTAATTTCCTCCATATGATAACATCCACAGCGACGTCGCCCTCTTTAAACCTTTTCTCCTCTACCACACACACACACATGCAATCCGTCACAGCTCTCTTCGGCTGCCCCCCCCATCCGATCCTTCTTTCTTTCAAGATCCGTTCTCCCCCTCAAACCTTCCCGTCACTGAATGACCGAGTTCCGCTCCGCCCCGTTGCCCTGAAAATCCCCCCCCCGTCCCCCTTTCCTCCCTTTCTGCCTTTTCAAATCCACCAGCGAGGGGGAGAAAACGGTTCTGTGGGAAGCCGTATGTCCTTTTGTTTGAGGAGTTTAAGTAGGTGAAATTTTTGGCCATGTGACCCTTTAAATTAATGACATCAGGACGGTTTTGTTTACTGAAGGACGGGATTATGTGAGAAGTGGTTAGTGATATGTTTGTGTGAATGATGACTGCCCAGTAAGAAATTTATAAAAATGAAAGAGAAACTTGCGTTCATACATTTATTTAAAAAGGGGAAACTGTCAAACTGCTCAGTTGAAAACTGAAAGTTGGCCAATTATATTAGTGCTGAGTGACAAACGATATGTCCCATATCAATGCCAAATGTAACCGCATTTACAAGTATAATTATATTGGCGGACTCTGACAAATTATTCCCAATGGACCCTATGCATGTACTGGAAGGCTTTGGGTTGTAATCAGAACCAAAGGCCGTGTCGTGCAGAAATACATCACTGGACAAACCAAGAACCACCAGATGACCTTGTGTGTGGTTGTGTGAGAACAACGTGGACCCAGCAGTCAGCTCTGAACCGGCGTCTGCCGCAATGTCACGTCAAACTAAAAACGCGGGAGGGCTTGACGCAGGAGAGATCATCGAGCGTGCAGGGAAGCCCTCTCCGTGCTGGCTGGGGTCCAGTTCCCAGGCTGGTGGCTTCTGCTGCGATCCCCCATCTCTGGGGGGTCTGGGAAGCATTAGCGTGCTCTGGAAGGGTCGCGACCTTTGGGCTGCCACATGGGACAGCTGCCTCCCTGGGGACGAGTGACGTCACCCTTCCGTGAAGCTATGCCGCCGAATGTCACCGGCGGTGATGTCACCCGCCGCGTTACCGTAAAGCATGTTCACCCCTGGTCCTCCCTGGGTGCCCTCGTCTGGACCCCATGTGACGCAAAGCGGCCGGCTGCTCAGTAAAAGCTTCAAAGCAGAGCTTAGGGAATCGGCTGGCTCGCTGCAGCGCGTGTAAATGCTGATCTGCATTAAACACATTCGATTAATCTCGTTCTGCAGAGTTGGGACAGGGGGCAGGCTGCACACAACTCAGGAAAAAGAGAGTTTGGTTTTGTTTACTTTGGGGGTTAAGTGGGGACATGCTGGCTCTTAAAATGCCCTTCAGAAATCTGGAATAGTCTCTGTGTGCAAAATGCCGGGTCCTTCCCTTGATTTCCCCCCCTCCTTATCGTTTATATATTTTCCCTCTGTTAGGAGCACAAAAAAAAAGAAAAACTGCCCAGGACAAAAACAGGAGGAGCAGACACACTGTTATTACACACTGCTGTGGGGAAACACATTCCAGGAAATATCCCACATCCTGGCAGCAGCCTGTCGACTCGCTGGCTGCTCTGGTACCTGACTGCACAGCACATTCGGCTTTCTCAGTCCGGCCCGTGGAGACCCGCTGTGAACGCCGTCTTTTTCATCCCCGTAAACGGAGCTCAGCTTGACTGCCGTTTGAATTTCTGCCTGAGATTCATCTCCAGATTCCACAATAATTCGTCTGTGATTTTCTAGGCTGTATGTTTATAATAATACACAGAAGTTATTTTTTATGCATGACCGTTAGATAAATCATATCTATCTAAAACATGTATCTGATACATATTTTTCCTCATTGTTAATGTTGTAAGTCACTGAATAATTAATGATCAAATATTATTTTTTGTGTTATTGTTACTTAGAATACATATTGATTTGTAATGCCTTTTTTTTGTCGTACAGACATTAGCCAGAACAGGCTTTTATTGATATGACATGTGGTTCAATATTTGGCAAAAAGCTGAACCGAGTTTAAAAGGGAAGCCATAAAAAAACATCGATTCCATCCCCAAGAGAAGCTCTCGAGTGAATGCTGGAAGAGCACACTAGCTGTAGATCTGGGACAGCAGTCCTACAGCAGGCAGGGTATCAGCGAGATAATCAGCAACATAGCCGCCATCATTATAACATTGAGGCAGACTAATTTACTGACAGCCAGGGAACAAGGTGGCTCCGCAGAGAGCGTATACATCAGGCGAGCAGACAGAAGCCCCCAGATCGACTATATGACTCATGTATGGGACCGGCTGTTTAGTAGCTGTTAAACTGACCATGGATGAATGATAAAGACTGGATAGACCACCAGAGTGGCAGTAGGGGACAGCAGGCACATGGAGGAACTGAGGACAGGCTAGCGTGCGACTGAAGGAGATGTGAGAACTCATCTAGGCGCATGGTAGGTGACCATCACACAGCCAGCCAGCAGGACCTCGTTTCATGGAGAAACCAGCTACAGTGTGGACAGGAGCTACTCTATGAACTGCACTCCACCACGAGGTCCAGTTTCACCCAGCCTAAAAACTGCCAAAAGAGTGATTTCTGCACAGAATCCTCAGATGGCTTGAGCTCTGACATTGGCTGACAGCAATTTATAACCCAAACATTAATTTGCAAAGGCTGTGACTGAATAAAGACCCTTCTAAGGAAACTCCCTGATTGCGAAAGTACAGTAAAGACGGTCTCGTCAGCATGTTCTGACGAAAGCAAAACACACACTGAGGATTAATTTCTCGGAAATTAAGTTCACATGTCTCAAAATTATGAATGTTTACGAAAACGAATCTAAGGGTTCGTGATAAAATGTGTGCTCTGGCTGTTGTTTTTCCATGTAGGAGTGCATGCGTGTGACCAGTTTAGACTGGATATCATATGTAATTATAAATCTGAATATATGACTGGGTTAAAGTATCCAACAACCAGTGTGTGATGAGTTTACAAGAGTCCTGCATAAGATCTTCATAACATTTCCATATGTTATGCTTTCATGTGATGTACATAAACATTTAAAAAAGTTGATCTTAGCCATTGCAATTAAGAAAGTCTTCAAAGAGTCCTGAATACAAGCTTCCAGGCCCAGAGTGGCCAATCAGGAGACTTGGGAGAATTCTCAGAGTGACCAATCAGGAGTCTCGGGAGAACTCCCGGTGGGCCGATTAGCTGTTGTGCCAGTCAACGAAATAATTTGACAAGTTTAAAACCAAGTCGGTCGGAAACAAAATAATTTTCAGTTTTAAATTGTGCAATGACACTTCAGAATGGTAACCAGCAAATGTTATCACACACAATAGACACGATTGCGCTGCATGGAAAAACACGCAAATATGTATCCCACGTGTGCCTTATCGCTTGAGCACAGTTGCGGAGGTACCAAAGCTAATCACTGCTTAAACAGTTCAATAGTTGTTTTGAATTGTGGTATCATTTATCAAAGTTCCCCCAGAAAAAATGGGCTGGAATTAAACATAAAACTTCCAGGCTGAAAATTAGTGCCACTCCGTGCCTGAAAGCTTCCCAAGTCAGTCATACACACTGTACTACGTCACACACTGTACTACGTCACACACTGTACTTTTTCTGAGTGGCAATTAACGCCTAGTACACGCAGCAGCGTAGCCTGCGTACTCCCAGCATCCTAGTTCTTTGTACTTGCGTAAACCCTTAAAATGATGTTGAGTAACGACTTACGAACATTTCAAGTTACGAACGGCCGTTCGGACTGTTAGAGGAGCGTCTGTACATGCACATTTATTAAGGTTGTAATAAGGTCTTCTTTAGTGAAAACAGAGGTGATTTAATGTCTTGTCTTGATGCCCCTGACATCCTCCACTGGTTGTCTCGCATCCCATAACCAGCCTGCCTCTCCCATTCCTGCCCAGGCCTTGGGTTCATTGTGGTCTCAGCAAGTATTTCTGTGGTTAAGTATCAAGGAAATGACATAAATTCTGCTGGTAACCCCTCTGGCTGAGGCCCGGAACACCTCCCCCGCGTCAGCACTGGGGGGGCGGCCCAAGGGCCTGGACAGGCACTTATTGTTTGACATGCTAATAATTATAGTTTCAGCTGCTTGTTTGCTATTTGTGCTGCTAATGTTGAAACCTATACAAACGGATAATCCTCCACATTATTCGGGGATTTGGGATTTAGGATGTAAGCATTTGCTTTTTGCTAACAACTGCCTACTGTCACTTCCCTGGGCAAATTCTTAGTTGAAGGTTCCAGTAAATAACCCTCTTTCCAAAAGCTGGAAGCCATTATCAGTGCTACAAAGTGAAAATGTGCATCTTTGGCAGTAATATGCTGCTTTCTCTGCTGAGACCCTCATTCAGCACAGGCTGAATCCTTAAGACGAAGTGGGCTGTTATCTTTCCTAATGGGACTCAAATCAAACTCTTTTCTAATGATGAGAAGCACAAGTCTGTGGGTGATCATTCTTCCTTCAGGGTCTCATAGAGCATGATGCACAAAGCTTGGGGTGCCGACTCTGCCTGGGCGTACATTTGCATCCCGGTGAAGGGATGGGTAATTGATGGATTGCTCTTCGCATGAAGAACATCCCACAAGATGCTAACAGATGAGTTTTAGCAAAAGCACATCTTTGTGTGATGTTATGAAGTTCGGTAAGGACTCGGAAACTTCACTTTTTTAACGTTGTTTTTGTTTTTACCCTTGCTTAACTCCAGGCACCTGTTTCCCATTGTAATCCTTTTGTTGGCATAAATCCTACTTTGATCGTCCTGCTGCTTGTCTAGTGCAGGTTTGCTGGGCAGCTGGACCCAATCCCCAGTGAGATGGAGGCAGGAGGACATCCTGAATGGGATGCTGATCTGTCACAGGGCACACACAATCATACACTATGTACTGCAGGAAGACACCCACGGAATTTGTGGAGAACATGCAAATTCTACGCACATGTTGAGTCTTCTGTGATTTTGCGCGAAGAGGTTTTAAATAAGTCTTCATGTGCATGCACTGTGCCATCCTACTGCAGACATGAGCCCTCACCGGGGATCGACATTGGAACACTGTGCATCATACCTCCTCATTCACCTCCCAGAATGCACTGCACACTGATTCACCATCCTACTGCAGACATGAGCCCTCACTAGGGATCGACATTGGAACACTGCACATCATACCTTGGTCACCTCCCAGAATGCACTGCACACTGATTCGCCATCCTACTGCAGACATGAGCCCTCACCGGGGATCGACATTGGAACACTGTGCATCATACCTCCTCATTCACCTC
>JAODLC010000036.1:4257924-4273297 GCA_026781145.1 Hippopotamyrus pictus | reverse complement strand
TGAGGGGAGGGGGTGAATCGGACAAAGCTCTGATAAGGATCCGAAATCAGACCTGGACACAGAGTCCCCCAATAATGTGACACCGTGCAAAAAGAACCACTAGCAGAACCCAGCAGTGTGTGGTGCCAGCACCTTGATCACAGGCCCTTAGGAAGAAATGTCCTCCTCCGATATCAAAGACACGAACGCTGGATAACCCAATCCAGCTTCTCCATGGGAGGAGGAGGAGCTTAACTTCCCTTTGAAATCCCGGGTGCTCATTGCTTAGAGGTGGACTGGAAATGTCTGCCTGATCTGGCAGGAAAACACTAGGAGGTGCAGCACTTGGACGACACTTAAATTCCACTGCATGCTGTCATAAACAGGTAAGAGCGGCGCTCTTTTTCAGACGGAGCAAGTGCTTTTCCCTGGTGTCCAGTCAGTCACCCCAGGTATCCCTGCTAATCAGCGTAAACCGGGCAGAGAGCAGGCGAAGCCTGGGGGGGCCGCGGCGAAGGCGAGTGAGGTCACACTGGGGTCACAGCCGCACCAGGCCCTTTCCCCATTATCCGATTTGCTGAGGTCTCCTAACTCAGATGGGCTGTTCTGCCTCTCCAGACCTTAGACGCAGCGTGAGGTATAGCAGACCAGATGCAACACGTGAGAGGAGATCCCTCTCGACTACAACGGTGACTCCTAAGAACTCCT
This sequence comes from Hippopotamyrus pictus, assembly GCA_026781145.1. NCBI lineage: Eukaryota > Metazoa > Chordata > Actinopteri > Osteoglossiformes > Mormyridae > Hippopotamyrus > Hippopotamyrus pictus. Next base: position 4,272,610 of record JAODLC010000036.1, on the reverse strand, counting down.
CAGGTACCGTCTTCTGTATGATTGGAGCTATCCATTAGATTAGCGCTTCTCCATCTGCACGGAAAGACAGCAGGGATGACCCTAATGATGATATCTTTGGACAGGCGTCCGTCGATTCCGCTCTAATTTCCTTTCCGTGGATGAAGCAGAAAGACTCCGGCTACCTAGGGCTGCACAGATGCCACGGTGGACACTGAAGGAATGCAGATTGTAAATCTGCCCCTGGGTACTTCTCTGCCATGACCCCCCCCCCACACACACACACACCCCACCCCACCTTTTCCTAATTCCCTGCATTCTTTCACAGCACACTGAGAGCCTCTCTCACCTTTCTGTTCTCTCCCTTTTCTTTCTGCCGCTTATCACCCTCCTCAGGACATCTGTAAAGTGACAAAGTGCTTCATGCGCACGTTTCCCCCCCAGTTAGGGGCATAAATATTTTCACTTTGCTAAACACGCACACACCTGCGCAAAACGCGCAAACGCACGGAAACGGCACCACCGACAATGTGATGCATCGAGTGCGACTCTGGAAACCGATTCACAGGGACGATTAACTTCTGGCAGATGGTTCCTTCAGCAAACAGCAGCCCAGGATCCTGGATCTCAGGCTTCCACAGTTTGTCGTTTCATTCCGTCTGCAAAGTGTAAAACTTCACAGAGGGCAACTGAGGGTAGGGAAGGTGCCTTTGGAGAATTTCCCAAAGCAGCTGTTACCCAAGGGTGTCACAGGGGCATGGATAACCTGGCAGATTTGGGGAGCCCAGCACTTTTTAAGTATAAATTTGGGGGCCCAGTTGACAAAATGAGAAACCATGCCCCCCCCCAGCTCTTACCCCCATCAGAAAAAGGCCTCAGCGTCCCTGATGCTGCCCTGTGTTTGACAATAAGTATGTCAATGGAAATACTATCAGGCACAATATATTTGCCTGGCCCACATACACAGATCCATCAGCCCACCAGGAAAATGCCTGGAATGCCAGGTGGCCGACCGGCTCTTGTAGGGTGACAAAGGTCGACTAAGAAAAAATAAGCACTTTCACACATAGTAAAAGTTTCAAAGACGGTTAAGTGACACATAAGGAAGAATCACTGCTTGATAACTTAAATAAAGAAACGGCTCCATTGTATTTTGGAGACGGCGTTTCTGCACTTCTGCTCTCAGATATCCCGGGATATTTACACGCACAGCTTCACGAAATGCGGTCAATCCTATACCGAGCTGTCATCCTTACTCAGTGTTCCACCCGATAACGCATCGGTAACCGCGTTAATTCGCATTACTTTTCAACCGAACTGTTTTCTGCATGCTTACCAACCCTCGATGATTTATTTCACTGCGAACAAGTCTATATAAATCAACTTCATTACAGAACAGTGGTCATGTCTGTGTGTTTTAAATCTCATCCTCTTAGGCAAAAAGTTTTTCTGGATTCCCAGCAGTTATTCTTCGATAACTGTTTGCATAAAAGTTTTAAGGCGGCGTGAAATAAACGTAAATAAGTGCAAACTTTGGGAAAAGTCCCCGGTGTGTTCGCTCACCAGATGGCGATACGGTCCTTGGGATAATCCAGCCTGTCAATGCAGCCCAGGTAGCGTGGGAGGCTGTGCGCGGCGTTACGAGCCAGGATGGCGATCATCACTTTCGGCTGCATAAGGGACGATTCGGGCCGAACCGGTTCTTGACTCGCTAGTTCTGGGGAGCAGCGGGACGCGAGGGCGGCCAGCAACAGGCTCACGGCCAGGACTCCAAGCGCCGGCATGATTTCTTTGCAGCACAACACCGTTACTCCGAAGTGCGCCCTGCTGGGGCTGAATATGAGGGCGAGGGTGGGAGGGATCGCGGCGGGCCGGGAGGGGAACGGGCAGGCAGGGAGGGAGGGGGCCGGGCGGGTCGGACCCGCTGCCTCCTTAAGCACCGCTCGCGCCTCCAGATACTGCGCGCGCTTAGGAAATTTAACCGCCCCGTAGACAGAAAAAAGGCTGAAAAATAGCTCGACACGTAATAGGTGACACGAGGTTTCCTCATTCAAACTTGATTTTTTCCCTTGGTGAGCAGAATATATCGTTTTCATTATTACATCTGAACATAAATTTTATAAGCCTACATTATAACATCTAACACCAAAATCGCGCCGCAAATGAGATGTTATTAAAATGGACAGGTGGGTGGATGGCTTAAATTATTATTATTATTATTATTATTACTACTACTGCTACCAGCTTATTACTACAGTGATTATAATAAACGTGCAGCAATGTTTGCGGTCTTCACGGCACCTGCAGGCTGTCTACGCCTTTAACATTTTCATTTTCCGTTATCCTCTGCATTTCTTTCGCTTTGCGTTATTTCACTTCTCCCCTCTCTATAGACTTCATCTTGTCAACAACAATAAATCCCATGAACCCGTGCCTTACATAATCTCACAGCTACCAACACCCTGCTCGCCAGCTCGCTCGTTTCTTCTACGCAGTTACATAAGAACTTACTTCCCTAATGTTACCATGTTTTTCCTCTGTGTGGGAACAGACTGTTTTTCAAAAGTGTTAAGTTATTAGTCTGCTAAAAACTATATGTAATGCCGCTGACAAACAGGCCCCAGTCTTATCGCGCCCTCTAGTGTCGTAAATAATGCAACAGCATATTAATCTACGGCAGAAGTTAACTGACGCGTTAAATGTATATTATAATAAATCCATATCAATTGATTCTAAATTGCGTTAATTACCAAATTTGGGCATAAATATTATTTTGCTTTCCAACAAGATTGAACGTGCACCTTAAACATGCATCAGCCCTCAACATCACATGTGTTCAGAAACCGACATACTAATCGCTTTGTTGTTGGCTTGGATTTCAGTTCAATACTATTTAGTGACCCACGCATTCGTGTTTTGATACCTAAAATTGATCACTTTTTCACAGGAGCTTGATGAAACTGGGTTGTGCTCACAGATGGAGACCCTTCAGTCTGTATGGTGGCTGAAGAAAGAGAAATTCAGAGAAATTGTAGATGTTGGTCAACCTGAACTTTAATCTATAGATTCATTGTATGTTTGGTATATTGTATGTTTGGTGTTTAACTATAAATATAGTAATCTGAATTCTTCGACGGGTATGAAGTCTTAAAGGTCAACGATAACAGATCTTTTACTGTGGCTTAGAACATTCTGTAGCAAATTATATACATCTATTGACGTTTAAAGCTGTGGTTAAATTAGGGATTGTCACACCGAGTTTAATTACAGAGTCCTCTAATTTGTGGGTTCCACAACTAATGGCTGCCAATTTTAAATTGGTCTTCTGGGGGCTTCTGGAAACATTTAATTACTTCATATTAATCAGCAATGAATGACTAAACTATACAATTAGGGAAAATCAGCCTTGCTTGCACAATGTCCTCAGAATACACGGGTGTTTTGTAAAATTGCAGTGAATTACTGCTTAAAATGTTAGTCATACAACCACTAAACATCTTATCTTGAAAATGGTACGATAATTCAAATTTAACTTCATACATAATTTCCGTACTGACAGACGACTAAGAACACATTTTCTTTGTGTTGTATAAATGAAACATGGAGATTTCTTGTACTTAGAGATTTCTGGTCTGTTCGACATGATCGCTGTTTATGGTATCTTCAGCTTTTTCTCGTACCCAAATGACCTTTCGATTCTGCTCTAAGACACAGCAGTTATAGATTCAGCATATTACACAATTTTTGCATTTGATTTTATGTTTGTCAAAGTGTGTTAGCCTAGTCATTCGAAAACCTCTCAGAAAGTCTGCAGTAATTCGCCAGTATAGTCAGTGTTTTGATGGCACTGCCACATACATACCATGTTTCCCTAATCAATAACTCACCAAGTTGTTTAGCGACTAAAGTCAATTAATTAAGTGAGCTGGTGGTGAATTTTAATGAACGCATGGAAAGGTTGGGGTGCCCCTGAGGAGAGGTTTGGGAACTGAAACAGTGTCCATCTGGCCATCCAGCATGATATCTGTACCTGTTCTGTTGTATGTGTTACTGTTTACTACTGTTTTGTTCTATTGTTTTTTCATTTCTGAGCTAACATGCACTCTTACTGCCTACGGTGGGACTGTGTGCATATATGTACGTACGTACGTAGATATGTATGTATGTCTTATGCATCTGTGTGGGGGCCCCATAGAGGGGGAGGATGATTCCAAGGAACCCTGAGTGACAGGGGGGCCTGAATAATTTGGAGCATAATTGTTCTGGGTTGGGGCCCCAAAAACTTTAGCGGCTCCCTTGCATCCATGTGCGTGTGTTTGTGTTTTTTTAATAATTGCTATTACATGTATAGTTACTTGAATATATAGATCACACTTTTCCTGTTTCTTTTCCAGGATAATCTTCCCTAACCACTTATCCAGTGCGGAGAAGCAGCGGGCATGAGGCAGGACACAGCCTGGACAGGATGCCTGTCCCTCGTGGGGCACACATTGCACACACACCATTCCGCCAGTTCAGAGGCAGAAATTCATCCAGTTGCATGTCTTTGGCCTGCGGAAAGAAACCAGAATATCTGGAGGAACATGCAAACTAAACTGAACCTGCAGCCTGGAACCGCGAGGCCACTGTGTGACCCAGAGCCACCTCCTTGGTGACATTCAACTATTATTCCAAATAAATAGGAGGTTTAACTCCATCCATCCATCTTCCAACTGCTTATCTGGTCCAGGGTCACCAGGAACTTAAGTAAAGACAATGATTATTGGAGTTGCTTATTTCTGGCTAATGAAAGGTTGCATGTTCAAACCACAGGTGTCTGTTTCACCTCCAGGTTTATTTGGCCCTTAGCCTGGCGAGGTGGAGGCCTGCTCTGTTTATGATGTCCAGAGATAACATCATCTCTGGGTAGCAGATGTCCTCCGCTGCCTCCCGCTGGCTGCACCGTGAAGTACAGCTGTATGACCTTCGCTGACGTCGCCCAACCTTGTGAGCCGCTGGCCTGCTTTCCGTTTTATATTGCGGGTTTGAGAACTTCTGATACTAGCAGAAACACTCGCAGGTCTCTTCTCCAGCTACTTGTTGGACTGAATGTCAAGGTCAAGAGGAGAGGTGGAAATGTAAAGTAAGTAAAGTTAGGAAAGTAAAAATCCAGCCCATGGACTTTCCAACTCTGGTCAAGATCATGGTATGACGTGCAAGGTTGTCAAAGTTACAGCATCTCTCCCAGAACGAACCCTACAGTCCATCCAGATGCTTCTGTAGATTAGGTCACCTGACAGACCCAGTTCTAAAAGGACAAGAATGTGAACCATATCTGTTTACAGCCCTGGCTACTGTATGATGGAACAGGCTTCCCCTGAGGCCCAGGTCTGAGCAATCACACCCGCTCTTACCAAACTCTTGATTGCACCCTGGTCGTGATCCAGAGGCTGCTGTCTGCAAACTTTCAACTTATATCGAATTGCGTATCCTTAGCTTCTGTTGCAGGATACATCACACTAACTTGATATCCACTTGTCTGCTCGAGTTCTGTATGTATAGTGGTGTACAGTAGACCGTATGAATCCATGGTTTCAGTAACCGTGGGTTCAGTTAGAGAACGGTTTGCTATTATCCACGGTAGGTCTTCTATTGAATGTATTAAATTGTCATGTTGTGTTTTAAGACACCAGTTGCATTCCTGCATTACAAAGTTACACTTGCTGTATGACACACATGTAGCTAGGCTACACAGACCTCATCCCACTTGGATTTTACATCGTAGCACTGCTGGTCTTCGCCAGCTGCCTAATGTGCTTATTTGCATGGGCCGGAAAGACTCTTCGGAAAAAAGCTTTTGCCAACAGCAAACACACGTAAACGCTGATGTGATAAACATGGCGGGACACGGCCCAGGTCATGTCGCGAGAGGAGAGTGAAAACGTGCGGCGGCTATGGTTTCGACACACGGCATGAGCAAAGTTTCTCCGTATACATAATGTGTTTACGCAGGGAGCAGCGCTTCAATTAAAGACAGATGTATTGTGTTTTTTATGAAAACTAGAGTGTTTAACATCGCCACACAGTTCAAGTGAACACAAAGGCCTTTTCGTCACTGGCAATCGACAGACAAGACCAGAACATTCTAGGGTGGGTAGCTGTCGTTTGCATTGTGATAGCTCTGCGATGGCAATTTACTTCATTTACTTAGCAGGCACCTTTATCCAAAGTGATGTACAACTGAGAAAACAGGATCATCCAGTTGCTGCAGCAGATGGGGGTTAAGGATCTTGCTCAAGGGCTCAATGGCAAAATCATTCTGCTGACCGCAGGATTTGAACTGGCGACCTTCCGATCACGAGCAGAGTCCTAGTCTGCAGAGTCATCCACTGCTCCCACGAAACAGGAGGCCACGGCAGTGATTAAGACAGACAAGGTCACCTATGGAGACGTGGAAATCTGAGAAGATGGGAGACCTACTCTCAGACGGCAGGCAAACAAGGAACCAGCAGGGATGGCTGTAGGAGACGGAGCGGAGCTGAAGGACGAGGATGAGAGACCTGAGACACAGGTGAACAAGACACTGAGCAGGACTAGTTAGGGCAGAGCGGAGTCCAGCAAGGGACGCTACCCTGGAGGGCAGAGAGGACACTGTCAACGATGGCCTAACATATTCATTATCCAAAGTGAGACTTAGAATTAAAGGGAGCAGACAAGCGACTGACTAGTGCACCTGTAAACAGAGAGGTGGCTGTCAGCGCAGCTAGAATTACAGTTTATCCGAGAGCAACATGCCGAGTTGCCTGTTCGCACCTGGTCCATCCTGTTTGTCAGTCACGTCACGGGCGAGCATGTGAGCGCGAGGGAGCGTCAGGAGGGGTCGACGTGGTGGAAATCGCGTCAGCCGGCTTATGAAAAGCCTGCGAGCTGGTGAGTCGGCATGGCAGTGGTGACAGGGGGGCTGGGGATCAACTGCCATGGCAACACAGAAGCCAATCCGAACCCAGCCACGCGCCCACAGGTCACCCACAAAACGGAAGACGGCGGACCCTGATTGGACGGGCTGCGTGGTTATGGTTTGGTTTTACAGCCTTTTACAATCTTAGGATTCTTTTTTATGGGGGTGGAGGGCAGGGATGAGAGTAGAGAAGGACCCCCCCCTTCACTGCCAGCATCCTTACAGCATTGAGTGAGAGAGCATCATCATAACAGTGACTGTTTACACCTGTTATCTGCGACCATCGATGAGCCATTCTGTGAGGAAAAGGCACCTGACAGATAGAGTCACAAAGCTTCTGACAAATAGTGGCACCTGATTCCACAGTCACCCTGGCTGGGTCTAGGCAGCTGCCTAGGGCCTGATCCTCCCCGATACGGATGAAATCTACTGAGGGAGTCCCCCCCCCCACCCCCCGCTTAAAATGTATTTGTGGGTCTGTGTTGGGACATTCCAGAGCGTGCTCTCTCGAAGCGGCACCGGACAGCCCCGCGCCAGATGCAAAAAGCAGACACGGCCTGCTGGGAGTTTTATGATCAGGTGTAAAGCGCCGTCGGTCCTCTCCGGAGAAATAACACAGTGATGACCTCATCATTTTCCCCTCACGGGTGATCCAATGGTAACATAGCAGTTGGGAGGGGGAACGAGTGAGCAAGAGAGAGAGAGAGAGAGAGAGAGAGAAAACACAACAGAAAGGTAGTTGAGAGGAATGAGAGGAAAAGAGCTGCAGCCGGCTGGATTGTGTTAAGGATAATGGATGAATGATGTCATGAGAGCATGGCCCAGCCGCACCAGGGAGGACCTTGTGGGGCTGGAATAGAGGCAGGCGACAGGGATGGGGCATAAGCCACCATCTCTCCTATCCAGGTGGATCACAGCAGTCGTGGGGATGAGGGGCACAGTGACAGCGGGGGAACAGGGTAACCGGGGCAACATACCAACAGGCACGGGGACGAGGGGCACGGTAACAGCGGGGGAACAGGGTAACTTGGGCTACATACCAACAAGCACGGGGACAGCGGGGGAACAGGCTAACCGGGGCAACATACCAACAGGCACGGGGACAGCGGGGGAACAGGGTAACCGGGGCAACATACCAACAGGCGCGGGGACGAGGGGCACGGGGACAGCAGGGGAACAGGATAACCGGGGCAACATACCAACAGGCACGGGGACAGCGGGGGAACAGGGTAACTGGGGCTACATACCAACAGGTTACAGGAACACACTGTATAAAAATGCATCTGCACATGTACACGCGCACACACACACACACACACACACACGCACACACAGGAAGGAATTTATTGGGAATTACCTCATACTGGAAAGAACGGTCATGCCCATACCCCTGCCTGATATTCAGAGCCAACATCCACCCCAGTCACCCTTGGCGCGCCATCGTCACAGCGCAGGAATCTCGGCAGCGAACAAGACGCAGGCCGATCCAGCCCCCGAGAAGACGCAGGGCTTCAGGTGGTGCCTGCAGATGACACAGCCCTTGGCGTAGGGGACATGGGGAGCACGCAGACAGGAAGCCAGTGTGACACAGCAACACCGCAGCCCAGCCCAGCCCAGCCCAGCCCGACCTTCACACGCCAAACACCACAAATACGGGCATCTCAAAACACCTCGATGTTGTGAAAAGGTTTTTTTTTTTTTTTTTTAAAGAGAAGTGTTTCCCAATCCGGTCCTTGATGACCCGCAGACAGTCATGTTTTTGCAGGAGGGAGCAGAAATCGTGCACCGCCTGTACTCCCCCCAGGACTGGATTGGCAAACAGTGTTTTAGAGTAAAAGCTTACTTCTGGGATGTCGCACCAGACAGGAAACAATATTTATCATTTTCTTTTTTTTTTTCCACTGGCGTTTCCATCTGCTTAGTCTGCTTTCGATGTAGTTCCAGTATCCTGCCAACAGGGCGCAGCAGAAAAGCAGACTGTGCTGTAACAGGGCCGATACACAGCTGTCAGAGTAAGGAGCATATCTGATCATTTCTGTCAAGAGGAGAGAGATCCAGAGGTGATGTCAGCATGACAGCACTCTTCTGTGACAGAGACACACACACACACACACACACACACACACACACACACACACACACACACACACACACACACACACACACACACACACCAGAAGAGCAATCAGTAACAGAGCACATACAGAGCTTCTGTTTTTAGTTTTTAATTTTAATATAAAACAAAAAAATTGAAAATAAAAACATGAAAGGATCCAGTAATGATGAAGATGACCGAAGCGTCGGATGGAGCAGCTCTCTCCTTGTTCTGGGTGTGGTGGGCCTGCGGGGCCAGTGCATGCATGTGTGTTCCAGGATAAATGTGTGACAGCCTGGGCGGGATTCCGGCACAGGTGGACATTGGACATGGAAGCTGTGAACTATAGAATGAAGTAGCTTTAATGTGTGTTTAGTGTGTGGGTGGGACTAAACCATAAGGGGAAGGACCTAAATCCATCCTACGGGGGGCTTCACTGGCACTGCTGGTGAGTTATGACAGAAGCTAAAGAAATACTTAAAAAAATAAAAAGCAACACTTGGAAAATCAAAAGAGTCACTGGAAGGCAGGAGATTAAAATGACAAACTCCGGTCTCCCGCTTCTCTCTCTCTAATTAAAGTATCTGCTTCCGGCTGATGTCCTCCGAGTACACCTGAATCACATTAGCGCTGAGCCCGCCGCTGCCGCCTGGAACTGGTAGGGGGCGCTAACACAGGCCCCTCCATCCCAGTATCACTTCTTCTTTGGAGGAGCAATAAAAAAGAAAAATAAACAAACGAAGAGGAAGTGAGGGAGGAGGGGAGGCCGCGACCTCGTCCTGTCCGCTCTCCCTGTGAAGGAGAGGCAGTAGCAGGCGTGCCCGGGGGCGCTTCGGTTCGGCAGGGGAGGGAGCAGCAAGGGGGTGTTCAGCTCTCCGAACTCCAGAACAGGGAGCGGCAGAGAGTTCATGGGTCCTCGACTGACCTCTCCTCCTTCCTCCAGGAGGTGGGTCCCAAGCGGAGTGAGGTGGGGCCACAGTGCAGAGGTGGTCCCAAGTGGAGTGAGGCGGGGTGGCAGCACAGAGGCGGGGCCACAGCACGGAGGCGGGGTCACCGGCTGGGGTTTGGCTGGGTTGGCATCCGACAGTCTTTGAGGGCAGCAGGCTTGCAACAAGCATCATGTCGTACGGCTTTGCACACTCAGGCACTCCAACAGGCACTCTCTCGGGGCTCAGGCGGGCGGGGGCGGGGACACCGTCATGCTATGTCACATCCTCTTCTTCAGAGCAGTAGTCCCGTCCCTATGGACAGATGACAGCAACGCAATGAGAGGGACGCAGATACGCCGAGACGTTAAATGTCGGAGCTGTAGGTAACCGGAAGAAGCCCACCTTCCATGTCCAAATGAAGGCACAATCCCCCCCCCCATTTCACTTTTCAGTAAGGACCGTGTACTTGGGGACGAACCCTAACGCGGTACTGCCTCTTTAAATTCCCAGCCCTCGTCGCACAGAGCGCCACCCACTTCCCCACCTCCTCACCTTCTCAATCTTTTCATCAAGCATCCTGAAAAACTCCTGCTGGCTCTCCGACGTGTGGATACTGGGGGGGGAGGGGGGAGTGGGAGAGAGGGGGAGGAAGTAAGTGAGCGGAGACGGGTGGGAGGGAAAGGGAGGTAGCGCACACACCAGGAGAATTTTCCATTATAACTGGCCAAGAGCACACGCACGTACGCAGACACGCGCGCACACACACACACACACACACACACACACACACACACACACAGAACTGCCCGCCACTGCAGTACAGCAAGACGTCGGCAGAGTGTCGATTACTTAACTAAGAGAATCATTTAATTTCTAAGGAAAACAACCCTAAGGGGAGGGGTGAAACACAGGCAGGCTACAGTCACACCCCCACATTTAAAATACACTAAACAGTGTCACGTATCACTGCAAATCGCACCGTTTTTACAGTCAGTGCTCAAATATACATTCATTAAGCAAACTCTTCATTCCAGGGGAGATCCCGGCTGCAGCACCAAAGCTCCCGAGAGCATGAGAGAGAGACATGCACACAGCTACAGACACGCAGACGCAGGGACAGACACGCAGACGCAGGGACAGACACGCAGACGCGGGGACAGACACGCAGGGACGGGGACAGACACGCAGACGCGGGGACAGACACGCAGACGCAGGGACAGACACGCAGACGCAGGGACAGACACGCAGACGCAGGGACAGACACGCAGACGCAGGGACGGGGCGGCGTGACTCACTTGGTCCTGCTGCCGTTCCCGCCCGGCACCTCCTTGTTCTGTTTGCTCCTGCAGGCCACGGCGCTTTTCTCCTGAAACACAGCAGTGTGACACCATCTCTGCCACTCCGGGCCTCGTTACCCGCACAGTTAATTAGAGCCTGTGACAAGCTCGCCCAGGGATGAGAGCATATTTGAGGGTGGGGGGTTGACCAAGAATCCCCTCTGCCTGACCGCCTCTCACTGCTTCTCCACCTGCCACCACACATGCACCAGGAAGCAGGTGTGTGTGTGTACGTGCATCACTATTAGTGTGTGTGTGCACTCCCTCTACATAAATATCAGTGTGTGCGCATGCGTAAATGTGTTTACATTACTATCAGTACGTATGTGTGTGTGCGTGCACTCCCTCTACATTACTATCAGCAAGTCTGTGCACAGCCACTAGATCACTATATGTGTGTGTGCATGCACTCCCTCTACACTACTATCAGTGAGTCTGTGCACTCCTACATCACTATCAGTGTGTGTGTGTGTGTGTATGCGCGTGCACTGCTTCTGTATCACTATCAGTGCGTGTGTGTGCATGCACTCCCTCTACATCACTGTCAGGGTGTGTGTTTGTTTCTTGGGGGGGCCAGAATCAGTCTATGTTTGACCCAAAACACAGCAGTAGGTTTGTTATCACGCCACGCAGCTGAATTGTTCCAGCAAACCATCAGCCCGACATGACGACTTCATCTGCCCCCCCATTCCCTGCACGCAGCAGGGGGGGGGGGGTATCAGATATGAACACGCTACTATCAGGGCTGAACAAACAGCAGCGTGGCGAAGCAGCACAGCAGAGCATTCCAGCGTCGCGCCGGCAAGTGCTAACGCGCTCTCGAGAGCAGCGCGCGCGACAGCGGAAGAGCGACACACTGAGGCGGCGCGCGGCGACATGGACCGTTACACGGCGCCCATCTCACTGTGTAAATAGCCACGCGGAGGGCAGGGGAGGCCAGAGTCTGCAGGGGCGACTGGGGAACAGTCCAGTCACCGGGGGGGGGGGGCAAAGTCTCTTTGGGGCTCGTTGGAGCATTCTCACGCAGCTCCAATGCCAACACCAGGCCTCATCAAAGAGCCCACTTTCCCACGTGCTCCATGGAGACCCAGCACCACCTTGACCTCGGGGGAGGGCATGCGAGGCCGGACCAGTGCTTGGGGGGGAACGCGGGGTCGTCTGCCAAGTCTCACCAGGTTCTCTTGGTTGCGACTGTTGACTCTGTCCTCTTCTCTGCCACGAAGGTACTTCACCTCCTCCACTCCCTTCATCCTGTACTCATCTGCAGAAGGGGGAGGGGGGGGGGGAGATGGTGGGAGTTTAGGATCTGGCAGCCATGATAAGAAAGCCCGAGATGGAGGATCAAAACGCAGCGAGTGCTGGGGGGGTGGTTTGGGTGCCAGACGCGGGGAAACACTCTAAACGTCGGAACCTGCAGAGCGCCGCCCTCACCGATGAACAGCCCTCAGAAATAAAACGACGAATCGTAGCTTTCTGTCTGCGGGCCTCACTGGCCTGCATGCGTGTCTTCCAGACAATCAGGCGACGGCATTTCACTGTAACCTTTGACTCATCACAGCCTCCCTTCCCCCCATGCCACAACCTCCCTGCTTGTGCCCTAACCAGGCACGGCTATTTGTTACCATTTAATGGCTGCCGTTTCTATGGTGACCCTCTGTCGCGCCACGATTGGTGGATGCCAGGGGCTCAGACCTGGATGGCCCGCTGGCTGATCTGCGGCAGCCGCTCCCTGGGCCCAGTGAAACACTCGTGTTTTTCTGCTATTAATACACACCTTTAAAGTGCCGTAACTCATTTACTGCTGGCTGGACAGATATTGCTGCGGCAGGAACTCAGCCCTGCTAAAACCCAAACCGCTAAGAGTCCCAGAGCTGTTCAGACCTGGATCCGTACTTGTGACGGGGGGACGTCCCATCTCTGCCCACAGCTTAGAGTCCTCCCCCCCTCCCCCCCAGACAGGGTGATGGAAGAGCTCCCCCCCCCCTCAGTGGCAGCATGAAACCTCACCTTTCTTCAGTTCCTCAAAGCGTCTGGAGCCTTGGAGACCCGCTTGCTGTCACCGTTAAACAGCACCATACCAAAGGCCGGGGGGATGGGTATTGGGGATTGTGTGAGCTGTGAGCGTGCTTTCATTTTCACACGCTTTTCGCCTGCCCGATGAGTAACCAGCCTCTCGGTGCTGCAGACACATAAATACGGGAGCAGCTGAGACTTAAATTGTGAGCGGGGAGCATAAACACGGCCTCCAGCCGTCTGGAGGGGGGGTACTGTGTGACCCATGACAGAGTACTGCAGGGACCCTGCTTTCTGCTAATCGATGCTGGGCCTCTTACCTCCAAGGTTACGGGTTTGATTCTCCTCGAGTCGTCCATGTTTCCTGTCGTGAGCCAAACTGATATTGGTAGGCAGACTGGTCACTGAATTGGCCATAGTGTGTGTGTGTGTGTGTAAGGGGGGGTTGTATCAACTGAATTTTGTGGACCAAATGTCCCCACAATGTTGTAAAACCTGTTACTTTTTAGCTTGCGGGGACGTTCGGGTCCCCAACATATACACCTCAATTTTATGAAAATCTGTGAATGTAATCAGAAAACTACAATAGCAAAGAGTATTTAGTTTGGTTACTTATGGTTAAGGTTAGGGCTGGGTAGGGGTTAAGGTTTCATTGTTGGGATTATTTCCTATAGAAGTGAATGAACGGTCCCCATGAAGATATGCATACAAACATATGTATGTACATGTTTGTGTGTGTGTGTGGCATCCTGTTTGCATGTCGCCTGCCCTGAGTATCCTAGCATAGAATCCAGGCTCATCACCCCCTCAGAGTGGATAAGTAGTTATAAAGATGGATGCTCTACAATAATATTAAAATCACTTCATGTTTTAGGTAGGCGTGGCTATTTTCACCTCGGTTTCGTATTTATGGGATAAAATGCTCACAGGGAGAATCTGAAAGGGGAGGGGGAAACAAATGCACGGTGCTGCCCTGCTGGGATTCACGCGCCAAGAGCGTGCCCCACAAGCAGGCCGGGGCTGGCGTGGGGGGGGGGCGCCGCTTTGTATGGAGGGGCTCTGCCTTTCCTGCCATTGTGTGTGCGTGACCCAGCGCCGAGGGCACGGTGATCGGGCGAGAAGGGCTCTCAATGCGAGACATGAATATGGTACACGTGATACCAACCATTACCCACCTGGGGGGTGCGGGGGGCAAGCCGGGAAACAGCAGGGAGACGGAAACCCTTAGGGTCTTAGTGGTAACAGCAACCTTAACCTCTCTGGTCTCGTGGAAAGGGGTAAGGGGGGGGGCACGGGGGAGAACATGAAATAACCCAGAGCAAGCAGGTCGACAGCCTCCGGCAGTACTGAGGCAGAAGCCAAGTACCATCTACCGGCGACTATAGGGCTCCAATCC
>JAODLC010000036.1:4241357-4254420 GCA_026781145.1 Hippopotamyrus pictus | reverse complement strand
GGCTAATGATCAAAACCACTCTCTCGTTCTGTCTTGGAGAGAGAGGGCCCAGGGGGAGGGGAATAACAGCCCTACTGTCTGAGAGAAGGGGAACTCCTCCATCCTGAATGGGAGGGGGGGAGAAGAGATGGACAGGGAGAGAAACCGATCGCCCGCTCCCTGGGCCTGCTCAGGCTGACGCAGTCCTCGCAGTCCCTCCGCAGAGACGACGGCCTGTCCTGCACTGCTACTCAATTAGCTGCGATGCTATTCGGAACCCGAGTCCGCATTTGTGAGGACAGTGCAATTAAGGCTGGGAGGCCTGTTCCCTTTGCTGAAGGCTCAGAAGCAGGCGAACAGACATCGCAACTGTTTTAATGCTTACTGGGGAAATTCCGGCTCCGTGCTGAAAATGCACCTACAGTCCTTCTGCAATGTCAGTCTAAAGACTGACTGCACACGAGCAACCCCTCAGCCAGTGTGCCACGTACAGGGCATGTAAGTGTGTGCAGGACAGTTAGCCCCCTATAAATTAAAGGTGAACGTATACATAAGCACGGCACACACACTCGTAGATTTTCACAACTGGAAAACATGCACGCACAACTTCTTGTGAATACACAGAAGACCGTTTTTGAGTTATTCACTTTGAAAACCCTATAACCCACCTGACTACAGTAACGCGGCACTGATGCTGCCTGGCAGCTGAAATATGCTGTTTTCACTCAGTTTGTTTGTACGTCTAACGTATGTTGACTCAGCATTATCAAAATGAAACTCCCTCCATCTCTGAAGTTCACTGAAAACAGACACACGCGCCTCACACTGGGTGATGTGTACACACACACACACACACAAACACACCTCAGCCTGGGTGAGCTTGCCCTCTATGTTGCAGAGTCAGTCCCAGTGCAGATCAGGTTCTGCTGACCTCATGCCTTCCCTACGCTGCTCTATACCCCTAATCTGATGCCCCCCCCCCCAGCACTCATCACCCTCTAATTGCAAATACATACACAGACACAAACAAACACAGCAGATACCTGCACATCTAAGAGAATGCAAACATACACAGACATACATACACTCATTTAAGGGGGCCCACCACAAGCCCCCCACTCGCTCATTTGAGCTGTAACCATGGAAACCCTCCTCTCGGGATGATGTCACTCTGACATTGCATCACCAACTCCAAATTAGGTCGTGATTTCTGGGATGCTCGAAATGACCAAGCGCGAATAGTTAAGTGCAGAAAGTGGGATACCCAGGCATGGAGGTTTTCGGTTCGAGTGGGATGGACCACGATAGAAGTTCGAGGGCAACTATTAATAGAACCGTACGGTCTCGTAGAGAGTGACTTAAGCGCAGCCGTTGTGCTGCATTTTTCGAGTTCTACACGAGATGCATCGCTAGAAAGGCAGCGGAAAGGCTTGTGGAGGAGGACAGATATAGGCAGAACCGATACGTGCTGATTAAGAAACACATAATCACGTCAGGGAAATAGAAATCACAGCACTCTAATTCACTCTGACTGCGTCTTCGGTAACGGCTCATATTAAGGCCGAATATCAGATTAGCGATGACTAAATTGAAACAAAGCAGCTAGCAATGACACGGATGTATATTAGCATAAGGAAGCGCAAGGAGCTTCTGGAGAGCGCCGACCGGCCGGTCGTCCGTTAGCCGAAGCACGCCGGACCCCCTCAGCGCATCAACAAGTGTCCATCATACGGCATTAATAACCAGAGCCGACAGTGCGCCAGAAAACGCTGCTTTTATTTAAAAGTTCACATGCATTACTGCCTGCGGCGGCCGACGCACGCCTGCGAGCTCCGGGACACAGATGGGGGGACTTTCACAATGGGCCTGTGTCAGGGTTGCCAAGGGCCGTCACGGCCAGCGCTACCAGGGCGCCCAGCACAGCTGTGTGTAATCGGGGGAGACTGGGGGGCAATGTTTACCTTATTCCCAGGAAATAAATACACCGAATGGCACGCGCCCGGGAAAGCCACCTATGCCGAACACGAACACTGCACAACCCCCCCCTCACACCCAGCAGCAGGTAACTGGCGGCAGTGCCCGGGATACAGTGCACGGTGTCGGCACTGCCTTGGCCGGAAGGCGAGGACTAAGCTGCGAGCCCCGCCGTAAACACACGCGATCATTGAACGTGTGTCCGCGAGCCCAGGTGTCTTCGGCTCGCACTGCCCCCCAGTGAACGGACACGGGGGGGGGGGCGTCCCGGTGCACAGATATAACCGATCGCCGCACAGATATGCCACACTGCCCGGTTAAATCGCTTCCTCCAAGCGCGAGAATAACTTAGACTCAAGTTAAACCCCCGCCCCCCTTTCCGTCCGCCTTCCTCCATCGTCCGCGGGTGGGCAAACGCTTCGTGCAGCCGAGGCGAATAGCGGCCAGAGGCGGACCGAGACAGAGCAGAAAACCCGCCAGAAATCACATCCCGACCCAGGCAAATAGAAAAGGAAAAAAGACAACAAACAACAAAAGAAACGGTGAACTACACAGATAAACCGTTCGGACACGCCGCTGTGTGGCCGGCGCCTGCCAGGTGCGTCCGTAGCCTCGGAAGGAGCGTTTCGAGCGCGGACTCACTGGGCTTCGCTGGCTGCGCCGGTTCCGCCTGGTTCGCCTGCAGCTCGCCGAGCCTCGCGCGGACGGGCGGGACCTCGCACTAAGGACTGCGGTTCAGAGCCGAATTACAGCCAGCAGACCCGATTAATCGATGAGCCTCGCTCGGCCTGACGCGTGCGTGCGGACAACATCCAGACCAGAGCAAAAGAGCCGAGAGCGAAGCGCAGTCGTAGCTCTCCGAACGGACTTCTTGCGTTTGCTCCTTCTTATATATTTATGCTGTATACAAACTGCCTAATCGCATCATTAAAACCATAAAAAAACTCTTTGTGAAAATAACTGACCATCAACACGCCCGAGCTATAAAAACTGTTGTTAATTATTATTATTATTATTATTATTATTAATATATCGTGAAAAAAAATCACACAACACCAAAATACAGCATATTGGGTAGTTTTAGGTGATCGTTAAATCCAGACACGCAGCACAATCGTTCATTGCAAAATCGATTCAAGATTACCAACAGTGATTTGCTCATAAAACAATCGCACGAAAAAAATCTGTATTTGTGCCAAAATTGTGCCAGCGTTCTGTTGAACTAAAAACAATTTAACATTTTAATAATACTATAAATTTAATTTAAATCCCCCACACGCATTTACCCCAAATCGTTCAATAATATATTTTCTAAAAGACCGAGGCACATAAAATTCGAAATTTTATTAATAACTTTAATAAACAAGAATGGTCCATTTTCTGGTCAGTCAATAAATTTAATTGAGGTTATTAATGCAATGGCGCCATCTGGTGGACGGCTCACTATGCGCCCATCTCTCTTAATTCACATGCCGTTTCGTGGAATAGAGTTGGCCTAAGACAATTTGGACTTGAGCTCAAGCTAATCCATATGTAAATTGACCAAGTGGGCATAGAGCCCATCAGCGACATCTTTCCAGTTCTTTCAAAAATACATACACATTTACATACATACAAGTTTATACATGATTAGGTAATTGTACAGAAGTCTTGAGAAGGCTGCATTTGTGATTCTTTGCACCAGAGCTGCATTGTACTGTAGCCAATCAAATTGAACAGAGAAGCATCAGTTCGAAATCAAATACATTTTTCAGATTAAAAAAAAAAAAAAAAAAAAAAAAAAAAAAGAATTCATTACAGTCAGTCAATCAAATCAAAAACCTGGGGGGCTTTGCAACCCCCCAAAAAATGAAGATGAAGGAAGACGAACAAAAGTCATGAGGAAAACAAAACAATCAGTGATGGAGGCGTGCCGTGGACATCATGGTCCCGGGTTCGTCCATGTGAGGGGTCCAAGGCAGGCTGGGCACAGCCTGATCAGCAGCGAGCGGGGAGGGGGGGTAAGTGACCTGGAGCCGGAGGGGGATTCGAGTCGGCCCGGAGTCAGGGTCTGCCGGGGCGGCCAGTCTTATGTGGTTCTCCAGTCTGCCTCCCTCTGAGGGGGGCATGACAACGGGTCATCGGTGGCCTCTGGCACACCCGAGTCCAGTGCGGGATGGGGAGGGCTGTCAGGGGCAGCGATGGTGGCATTGTGGGCGGCTGTCAGAGCTCGTCCTTCTCCATCTGCTGGAACGCCTCCAGGTCCTCCTTCCAGTCCGCTAGGAGGGCCTCCATCGACTGGGCGGAGTCTCCGTCCGCCTCCCCCGTGTCCTCGGCCCCGGCCTCCCGCGTCGTCTCCGCCTCCGGCTCTGCCTGCTCCTCCGTGCCCCTCGAGGGCTGTTGCTCTTGCGGAGATGAGGAGGGACTGGGGGAAGCTCGCAGCTCCTCCTCAGGGGAGCAATCCTCCTCCCCTTCTGCTGCGAGTGGGAGAGAAGTGCGCGGAATGAGGAGGGCGGTCGGGCCCCTTGCCGAATCTGCTACGCTAACATAAGGGATGGCACCAAGCAGGGGCCCGCCGGATCGGTCACAAAGACCCCGACTGTGACCCCCGACTGCCCTGTGACCCCTGCAGTCGACTCCGCTCCATGTGACACTCTGAGTCGGCAGTTATTTCAGGCCATTACTTTATGAATAATCAGCTGCTTTATTCTGCTCACATGCGGCGTGACACTAACCGGGAGGCAAGGTCACGTGACAAAGCCGGAACGAAACAGACCGGCAGCAGGGTGAGCCCCCCCCCCCGGCTGACTCAGAAGGACGTCACATGACGGGGGCCTGCTTTTTATTTATAAATTTCTCGATGCTCAGACTAATACAGGTGACAGGAAAGAGAGGAATAGGAGGGGAAAATGAGAACAGAAAAGAAGATACTCACTGCTCTCCAGGAGGGAGGTGGGAAGGGGGTGACCCTTAAATATGGCGTCTGGTGGTCAGAGGGGTGAAATGAAAGAAGAGAGGAGAGATGAGGTTACACTACTGGGAGTCGGAATAAAAAGGACTGAAAGTAGGGGGGGAGCTTCAAACCCAACCCTAGGACCTGGTAACCCGCCCTCCAAACCCTGTTTCAGGTTCTCTCACGCTCCCTCTCTCCAGCTCCACATCCCTCCCCCCCACATGCTACACAGAATTCGCTGCCCTATGAATATTAGGTTACATAGGAAGGGATGCCCCTCTCTAACGGAATATACCCCCCACCCCGGCCGGAAGTGAGTCAGCGTGAGGGCTCTGTGCATGCCCTCCTCCACGCCGGTAACACCCCCCCCCCATGCCCTCTCACCTCGGTCCCTGGCCTTGTCGCTCAGCAGCACCTCCAGCTCCTTGTACTCCCGCTGCACCTCCTGCTCCTTGTACTCCCGCCGCACCTCCTGCTCCTTGTACTCCCGCAGCGCCTCCCGCAGGATGTTTCCCTCCTTGTGGAAGAGGAAGAGGAGGGGCAGGGTGATGTCATCGGTGCTGCGCCCATCCCCCGCCATCTGGAAGAGGGGCGCCGTGTCGCTGCTGCTGCCCTCGTTGTCGTCTGCCGTCGTCAGCGGGACGGAGAGAGTGCGTTAGAGGTCACAAAGCAAATAACGGCAATATGAATCATTTTAGCCGCTGAGCGCCCTCACCGATGACAATCCCTCCGATAGCCCCCGCCTTCTGGATGTGGCGGGCCTTCTCTGCAAACATGCACTGCCCGCGCTGCAGCAGTGCTATACGGCCCTCCACCAGGGCGGCGTTAGTGAGCTCCGTGCACCCGCTGTACGGCTCGGCCACAGCCACAAAGCCGCGAACCTAAGGGGGAAAGAGAGTGACAAGAGGATGCATCACTCCGTATGTAAGCGGTGGGGTGGAGCTGGTATTCAGAAAGGCTGTGATGGCGCTCACCCCCGTGCTGCTCTTGGACAGGTCCATCCCAAATTGTGCCGGGCCGGCGGTCAGCACCACTCTGCCGAAGAAGGGGTGGGAGACGATCTGCACGGCGCGGGGTGGCAGCTGCTCTTTCTGCTGCTGGCTAGACAGCTCCATCATTTCCTGCATGAAGCGTAGGCCGTCCTCAGCAGCCACGGCACTGACTGCCTGTAGAAGAGGTGCAGATCTCAGGCAGACGGCATGCACCTCGACCTTCACATTACCACTGGGGAGCTTGTACGCTGGGCCAGTGTCTGACGCGGGTCAGGGTGCGTACGGCGGGTGAGTCACCTGAGTGGCGTGCTGCACAAGCTGTACCCTCCCGTCCTTCAAGTGGATCAGACTCACTCCCATACGATGTAACAGCTCCAGATGCTCGGGGTTGTTGGCCATAAAGTCCCGAGCACGCAGGGGGGGGCGACCCAGGCCTGGCTCGCTATGATGTGGGGGGAGGGAGACCAGCGTCAGTCTCAGCCTGGTCACCTGCCCTGCTGTGTACTCAGTGCTAAAAATCCCTTCGTCTCACGTACCTGCGTGAGGCGGGGCGGGGGCAGCTCTTGTCCACGGCGCTCCTGATTGGCTCCCGCAGGGTGCGGGGGAAGGCGGGGTCAGGGAACAGCAGGCGGGTGTTGGGGCAAGACCAATCAAAGTTGGAATCGTCGAGCTCTTCCCAGGACTGGAAATACACGACACGTTGCAGTTGGCAGCAAGTTAAAAACACGGCCTACAGGGGGCGCATTCACAGGTGTCACAGGGGCAGAGAATACCGTGGTGTTGGCGACAGTGAGGGAGTGTGACCGCTGGGCAGTGGACAGCGACAGGGGCAGCAGGTGAGCCTCTGTGGTAAAGATGTAGTCCTCCACGTCGAAGGGCAGGTCCTCTGGGTCGGCGAAGAGGAGGAAGAGGTACTTAAACATCTCCGCCAGGAAGAAGGAATCCATGCTGCCAGGGAGAGAGCGAGGAAAGGACTGAGGACAGGCAGGGGTACAGAGGAGCAATCGCCCCCATATCCGCAGCCCTTGGGCCTCACCGATCCTCATGGCTCCCTGTGCGGACGTCCTTCATGGCCGCGAAGCCGCAGGGGACGCGGGCAAAGCGGTTCAGGTTCTCCAGCACGGTGCGGCCCACCTCCAGGTAGTATGGGTCCCGGGTGGCCTGGGAGGGGTCGGGGGTCAGAGAAAGGCTCCCGTCACTCATACAGTCCCCTCTTCCCCAGGCGTTCGGCTGCTGGCATGCGTACGGCCGCGCTCACCTTAAACAGGAAGTAGGTGCTCTCCGCAAACTCGGGCCGCAGCGGGTGCTGGGCCCAGTGCACCCGGAAGTCCGTGGTGAAAGCCTGAGGGGGCAGAGGGAGCAGGACAGGCAGTGAGGGAGGGGCAGACAGGCGGGATGGGGCCGCCGATGCAGGAAGAGACGTGGAGGGGGGAGAGAACGCAGCGGTAACCTCAGGCAGGAAGTTGTGCTTCTTGGTGACTTGATACAGCATCTCATGGGTCTCTATCGCTGGACGAATATCGCCCTTCAACACCTGAGGGGCGAGAGGAAAAGCCGTTCACTCTGCGCTGGAGATCGCGGATCGTGCAACGCGCCACGGACTGAGAGCCCACCTGCAGCCCCGGAAAGAAGGCCAGCAGCGAGTCCATCCAGGTGCGAGCAGGGAGTAGAGGTTTGTGGATGTGCACGTCCAGCAGCAGGGGTGGCTGGCTGATGTACTTCATGATGGATGCGTAGTGCTGGTACAGCCAAGAGACAGGGGGTCAGAATGGCAGGGCAGGGCTGTGTCACGTACTACACCAACACTACACTAAAACTACACCAACACTACACTAAAACTACACCAACACTACACTGCCAGATCCACACCGAGCAGAGGCTGATTTATACCTCTGCATCAAGGCTACGCCACTGCGAGCATTAATACTTGCACACTGGTGTGTCTGTGTCTGTGTGCATAGTTTTGGATGTTGCATTCATTGTCTTCCCACCCTGCAGCATATTCAATTGTTGAATCACACAATCGAAAGACAAAAAACAAACATTTAACAAAGTATCCATTTATCACATCCTGGTTACATTTACGCTGCTCCAAACTTCCCGTAGGCAAATTTCGGAAAATGTCGAGCCGCTACAAAGTCACTTTTTATGCATTTTCCCTCCTAAAGGTACTGCATATACTACTTTGTATAAGTCTTGTAAACAAGGAACAGACTTAGTGAAGGCGAGTGAAATGGCCGCCGTCTTCTTGAGTGTTTTGTAGTCCTGTTACTACTATGCCTAGGGTGGGTTATTTAATGCTAGATATAAATAACGCTTCACTTTCACCTGGGATGTACACTTTCTTCACCCTCATAAAAAATGAATGCTACCAAGCAGACCGGTCACAGTTCTCGCAGTCTGCATCACGACGACGTGTAGTTGCGTTTCTGGGGGGGTGCGTGTCAGCCTGCGGCGCAGCATACATACCTACAGCGTACTTACGACACTGATTTGATGCAGAAGTATATCAGCCTTTACCGGTTAGGGGCATTTCGATGATTAAAAAAAAAAAAGATCATAATAGAGATTTGCGTGGAAAGGTATCCATGGTTACGTTTAGAAAATTAGGACATAGGTCAATTGGGACGCGTCTCAATTAGAATATACATAACATAAGATACAATTTCACACACATTTAAATAAAGTTCTGTGGGGGCAGCACAATCGGTGTGTTTTGGACCTTGCCTCACGCCACACATGGTAAAATATGCCCGCTAACGTTCGCCGCGTCTGCTCCAAACGTCACACCGTGCTTTTCATTAAGCCAGTTATGGGGACATAAGTAAGATGGGGCATGTTTGATGGGACGTATGTCAAGGGATGACTGTACATATAAGATCATGAAGCCGAGTCAGGAATATCAGCATGGAGGGCTGTGTCCTTAAACCCAGACATGACGGCGTTTTAAGGAGCAGAGGGCCAGGTGGCGGGCGGAGGCTCACGATGTTGAAGCGCTGCAGAAAAAGGTCGTCCCCCAGGAGGATGTAGGCCTTCAGCAGGTACTCGTAGTAGGAGTCGACGCCCGCCCCCACGCCGCTGTCTGCAGAGGAGCAGCGGAGATCAGCTCCACCTCAGCTCACGCCAACGCCCAGTGCAAACACCCGCCGCTCTGTTTTCTTAACAGCCGCTTCTTAAGTACACAAGCGACACATCACGCCCCCCCCCCCCCCCCACTCACCTCGGCGCACCCACTCTCCAGAGTGGATGTTGATGGTGGTTCCCACTAAGTTGCTGTTCCTCTGCCTCTTCTCCCACAGGAAGTCCAGAGCTCGTCTCGCGTGAGTCTGAAGGAAGACCACAGTGGATGGACGCCCCGGAAGCCACGACCTGTCGCCTCATAAACGCAGACTGACCAAAATGGCCGTTGGGGCAGGAGCCTCGGCAAGTTCAAAATAGTGCATGTCACCATAACTAGGACATTATAGGGGAGCTTGGTACTTAACCCGCACCTCAAATATGGGGTCCCCAGTGAAACGGCTCAGCGCTGCGAATTCCAGGATGATAGTGCCGGCACAGGCGGTACAGGTGTCCGTTTCGGTGCCCGTTCGAGTTTCAGGACCCCTCACACCATGCCGTAAATTCACCTACAGAAGACAGACAGTGTTCACTTATCAAAATGGCCATTTTTTTTTGTCCCCTAGACAAAATGAGATGACCACCATTGGTTTAGATCAGGCATAGCCATGTGACACATTAATTACCCGCCCCCCCCCCCCCCCCCAAAAAAAAAAAAACCCCCATCTTTAACAGCAAAGGACAAATACAGCAGGAAGCAGAGTGGAGGAGAGTACAGAGCTGCCTGCCTTTCTCACCACAACGCCACAGATTTCCAAATACGACCCGCTCGCTCGGACACTTGTGAGTTTCAGCGTGAGGCTACTCGACTCCACAGACATGCCAAACCTCAAAGGACTCATCAAATTTTATTTGAAATGAAACATTTTTACAACAATCTTATCACTGGCCATTTTAAAGCAACACTTTTTGCTCTGGACAGCAACAGAGTCGAAACCTGCACACAAATCGATACATAACATTCCTACACATTCATACATGACTTCCCTACACAAATAACAAAAAGAATAACACGGCAAATATCCTGCCCTTAAAAGAGGCACGTTTCACGTGAACAACAAATTCCTCATGAAGACACGCCCCCTTCACGTGGACAGGCAGAGGTAGGTACTGTAATAGCCTGTAACAGGAGATTATGGTAGAAGATTATCTGCTTGTGGTTGGAAACATCCAGGCTTGCTCACACCGGTCACACTTTAGTTTGACATCATTCCCGGATCCTGGCAGCAGGATCCGTTTGTTCCTGGAAGATGCCCCTGGAATGGAACAGAGAGAAAAATAACCGGTTAGGAAGGTGCGTCTCCTGAGATCGGAGCAGAACAACAGCGGGAGCGTGACGGAATACAGGCACAGCGGGGCTCAGAGCAGGACAGACACGACGCATGCGCTAGCCATCTGCGGCTAACTCTCCAGCTAACAATAATTTCCTGTTAAAAAAAGGGGGGGGGGGGGGATCTCACTAAGCTAACTTTATTACTGTAAACAGAGCACTCAGTGATAAGAAATACGGGCAAGACAAGGAGAACGGCCTGTTAATACGTTAAATGTTATCGCAGAACTGACACGTCAACCAGAGCAAACATGAAAGGACACATAGGAGCCTAAACGCACCCAGAAAAATATTATTTTTGCCTCCTTCCTTTGATGTGATATTTTAATGTGCATATTTAATGTCATGACAGCTCAGTGTATAGCACTATCGCCTCACGCCTCCAGCGCTGGGGGTTCGAATTCCCTCCCCCTCACCTTTGCGAGGTGTTGAATGTTCCTCCTGCCGTTCGCGTTTCCTGCCATAGCCCAAAGACAAGCAGTCAGGCAGACTGGCGTCTCTAAATTGCACTAAATCGCGTGCGTGCCAATCTGTCCCAAAGGGCATTAAGACCCAGATTTCTGATTTCTATGCATCAGAAATGGTTACAGTATTATGTAGGTGTTGTGCCAATAACTGGGACAAAGGTTATTTTTAGAGCACGATCTTTATGCTTTAACTGTGATCGCAAATAATAAACCAGAAAACAGATAAAAGTGACTGAAGAGAGAAATATATGTAAAAGCCATTACTTACATGTGTGTGCATAGACAGTCGTGTCAGGAGTCTTGGTCTGAAGATGGTCTTTGTTTTTTTTTCCCCTTCCTCTCCGCGAGGAAAAAAAATCAACGATAGCAATCCAGTAAAAAATTATGTTATTTGTTTAGGTTACTATGGGAATAAAGCACATTTGAATTGGTCACATCAGGTATAAGCAAATCAAAACAAAGGGATGATGGATAACTATAACTGTCGTTACTTCGAGTACGGAAGAGAAGCATCGACTCCATGCTGGAACTAAATGCTAGTTTGTAAATTCATGCTTCATTCTTGCATTTTTGAACAGGCACATATTTCAGATACACATCTGAAGCACTTTATGCAGGTTTGCAGTGTCCCACGGACGCGTATTTTAAAAACCATACCATGCACAGCGACGTGAAGAAATCTTACGTCAACGAAGAAATTGTTTAAAGCTGTCTATCTATGTAAGTGTATATTTACTCAGAAAAAAAACCACAGTGTATCATTAGCATATGCAAATGAAGGGTATCACAAGATAAAATCTGCTGTTCTCCAAAAAGTCACTGATATCTCCTTGGATGCCTAGATGATCACCACTTCAGTCCCCTAACCTCTCCTCTGGGGCACCTCAGTCATTACATGTAGTTGTTAAATTTCACGGCCAGCTCACTTAATTAATTAATTAGGTAGATGACTTGAGGTACTGATTAGATAAAACAGGGTATGTTAGAGATAAATAAATACATGGGTATATTCCATATGGGTATATGGGCAAGCACTGCTCCCCAGGCGCTGAATTAGCTGCCCCCTGCTATGTCACATTGTCACATATGGGCTGCTGTGGTGTGTCAACAATGACAATTAATCACTAAATTCAAATTCTAAATTCAAAGTCATGGCAAATACTGGGGTGACATCAGGAAAGGTTTTGAAACAGCTGAGCTCACACACTGACAGACGGCAAGATCTTTACGGCAACATAAAGGTCATTTAAACAGAATTTTCTTTAGCGTTTCCATACTACTGTTAGGACAAGTGCTGGGTATTAAAACGCGTACAATGCAAATAAAATAAAGCAGGACAAGTTCACAGAATAGTCTTCCAAGCATTACAATCCTACATTTCCGCTGGTGCATGGCCCTAATCTATGAATGGGATAGGATCAGACAGATTACAAACCCATACACACACGCGCGCACACACAGACACACACACACAGACACACACTAACACCTATTAAATCCTTCAGCGCTTTTCTGCAGTTATACAAAAGCTCTTCTACCAGAAAGAAATCAATAATTCCCATTTTGCATCTGAGACTCTGATCTGCCTCTTCGCTTCAACGCAACATCCGTTGATTTACATTGGAGGGCCGTGCTAACGATTAAACGTGGATACTAATTAGCCGTGTTAAGTACTTAAAGATCGCCGAGACGGACACTGGGTAAATGAGAGCAAGGAATGCTAATCGCTGTAGCTTTCCTGCCAAACTGGCTGAGCTCCATGCCACCAATAAATAAATGAAGTCAGGGGGCCACAGTTTCACGGCAGGCGGCTAAAGCGCGGGGTCCTGGCTTGCAGGGGCGGGCGGGGGCATGTGTGTGCTTGTGTCTCTGCTCACCCGGGGGTACGGCAGCCCGCTGCTGGTGTTGAAAGCAGGAAGCAGCCGCTCTCCCAGGTTCTTGGCCATGTCCAGCAGCTCATTCTGGTACCAAAGCATGTGCTGCCCGCTCTCCTTAAGCAGCACGGCCATGGAGTGGCCCCCCAGCAGCCCTCTGCCACAGCAAATGGAGCAGAAGAGGTTAAACATCTTCCTAGGGGGGGTTTTCCCATTATAATTCCTCAAAACTGCACCCCTCCACCCAGCGCAGTCCCTCTCTCACCCCAGCACACGGATGTTGGTCTCAAACACGGACACCACGACATCGTTGTCCAGCCGCACGTCACTCAGAACCTTCCGGACCGCCTCCTCAAACTCAGCTGTCTTGTTCAGGAGCTGGGGGGGGGGGGGGGGGG
>JAODLC010000036.1:4219589-4231636 GCA_026781145.1 Hippopotamyrus pictus | reverse complement strand
TTACTTGAGTACATATTTTGCAGGATATTTGTACTTTTACTTAAGTACTAAGCTTCAGTACTTCCTCCACCACTGATACACAAATATGTTGGCTAAGTGGTCAAAAATGTGATTTGTATAGAAAGCTTGGATGTCATGTGATGAGATTTGATTCTAGGTCATCAAAAACTAGAGGAAAATATTTTGAGAAGGACTGAAAAATCAGCAAGAACACTGACACAATATGCTTCTTATTTGGCCTCAGTTCCTCTTCCTCATAGCACTCATGGGTTAGCAGGCTCAACACGTGACGTGATTTCTACACTTCCTGTAGACCTGCCTGAAAACTGAAAGCATCCGACAGCTCTCTGGTCAGATAGCGAAGGGAACAAAATCCATCGTTCTTTGAGTTTCTGGTACCTTAAGGGGAGATTTCTTAAAGGCAGATTACAATCACTTACTAAACTGAGATCTTGAGATTGAAACGGCAAGCCAATGACACTGATTCTGCCTGCAGTTGAGTGTTTTTTTTGAGCTGATCTCAGATCGAAGCTTCTTAAAGGAAGCAGGCTAGTCTTTGAGTGAATATATCAGCAGATGTTGGAATTGATGTCTCTCTCTGACAGCTCCAATATTTGAAAGACCCTTGATCTTTTTCAGAGTAGGTGCAATGAGCGCACTCTTCTGAACGTCATGAGGGGTGTGTCTCTTAGTCAGATGACCAGAAGTACTGGAATAACCTGAGGGATGAGCAAATTGAAGAATGAGCAGGGATGTGTGTCAGTTGACTTTCTTTCATTCTTTTTTTCTTTGTCTTCCCTTTTCCCATTTTTATTATTTTGTTATTCTGTATAAATAATGTAGCGATGTATACAGCCCAAGTAATGTGCCCTGGGGGCGTCTCTGTAGTGAAAGGTGCTATATAAAAATAAATTGAATCGAATGGAGCTGAAGATCACTGTGTGGATGAGCTTGGAACACATCTCTAAGTGCCTGTTTGTTAAAAGGAAAAAAAAATACTAGACATTTTCCTTAAACCTAAAATTTTCAGTAGAGATTCACTAGTCAAGAGGCATGTTAAAATTAACCTGCTGTAAGGACAGTGTATATCAGAGCACATTTTTTATTTTTATATTTTTACGTTTTTTGTATTTAGGACCAGAATTCCAATGGTTTAAAGTCTGTAAAGTACCCACCCTAAACCACAGTTACACCTACTAAGTCATAATATACACTGAATAACTGGACTGCCCTGGACTGTGCCAATTGTATATTGATTTGTTTAAATGCATCTGCTAAATGTAATGCAGCCGCCTAGGGCACCAGCGTCTGAGAGGGCACCTCCTTACCAAACCGGTGAAGTAGAAATGGGAGGTGAAGTTTGACGGGGCGCCCCGTTATGAAGCTTCCCTTAGGGCTTAGGCGATGTGTTAGCTTAAACCGGCACTTGGTCGTAGGCTGAAAGAGTCAAATATAACGTACAAAATGATGAATATAATAGCATGTTTCACAGAACAATAGCAGAAACAATTTTACTGTACGTCTGACGTTCGAGTCTGATTACAATTACTGGCATTTATTTTTATCCGGAACCATTTTTATACGAATCACATTGTACTTTAAGGGCGGACGTAATTGAGTAACGCACCAGCATCACTTCCGGCCAACTCAGCGTCAGTGTTTTCATTGGGCTGGTAATCTGGAGTGCTTGCTGCTGCAGGGATAGCAGGAGGGACAAGTTTTCTGTAACTTACAATTTTGTTTTTTTTGGATAGTCAGAACAGTTGGCTTAAAATGGTTTTGCTGACAATGATCGCTCGGTTGGCCGACGGGCTGCCTCTCGCCGCCTCCATGCAGGAGGATGAACAGGTTAGAATCAATGTTATCGCGAATGAATGTTCAGCTTCAGTGGCTCTTTGAATATCAACAATTAACGAGTCCTGGTTAATAAGATGGCATAACCTGGAATGTTAGTAATAGGTGTCAGTTTCAGATATTACATATTCAGTTGTTATATATGTTTCTTGATATGACTCTGAGCAGTGGTTTTCCGGTTGTTGGGAACCTGGCCATTTGTCTTGCACTAGCTGGCGTGAGTCAAAAGTTGTTTTGTAACTTATAAATGAAGAATCGATAACTCCCTGGCGTGACGTGGATAGGCAGTACTGTACTGCACTGCTGTCAGATCAGGTGGTCACCTTCTCTGCACTGGTCCCTGATGTATAAGCCATTTAAATATGTTACGTCATCACTCTGATAGACGCTATTATGCAAAACTATCGCGAATATAAATTGTATAGATATCGTAAATATTTTTACAGTGAAAGTTATCTAGCAACCAAACAACTAAACCTTTTAAACCCGTGTTTTTGAAAACTGGTTTCTCACAATGTGCTTCTCTTTCCCCCGCTCTCGTGAAGGGAAGTGAAAAGGTTTGTGACAAATGCAGAAAGATGAAAATTGATTCGGTGAAGTTTTCTACACTGCCTTGTTCTTGGAAAAAATATTTTGCTAATAAGCTAAAATTATTTTGTTTGAAAAACTATTGCCGGTGACGCGGGGCTCAGCTGGGCCGGGACCTACAGCAGTACCAGAGCCAGGCCAAGCTGCTGTTTCGCAAACTCAACGAGCAGAGCCCCACTCGCTGCACATTGGAGGCCGGCGCCATGGCCTTCCAGTGAGTACAAAACCTCGACATGCCAATCACACCCCTTTGTGCACCCTTACCCAGGTTAACCATTTTCAATTTTCACTTAATATTTATTAGAAATACACTCAATATTCTTTGCATTTACAGTATGACCAGCATTTGAGTACCTCTATTAGTCATCTCCATAACTTTCTCTACTAGTTACAACAGGAAAGATCATTCAAGGCATTCTTTCGACAAGGGACATTAAATACATAGGATGAAACGGGTTTTGCATTCTGAGTTAAAGAACAGCCTAGAATTTGATTATGACATCAACTTTTGACTGGCGGTTTATGTTGTATGGTAACACCATCTCATACTGAAAACAGAATGGACACCCCAGTCACTAAAGGGTTTCTTCCTCTGTTGTGCCCCCATAGCTACGTGATTGAGAAAGGCGTGTGTTACCTGGTCCTGTGTGAGGCGGGTTTCCCAAAGAAGCTGGCCTTCGCGTACCTGGAGGACCTTCAAGCTGAGTTCCACGAGCAACATGGGAAGAAGGTCCACAGTGTCTCACGCCCGTACTCCTTCATAGAGTTTGGTGAGGGTGATGGCACCTCCTCCTGGTTGGCATGTGCTTTGAGCGCTGCTGGGTTCCCGCCATCCAGGCTCACCAACTTACCTGTGTACAGCTTCCTCACTGTTATCTTGACTTGGTCTGCAGTGATGCAAGGTTTGAGGAGTGCAGTAGGACTTCCCAGCTGAGATATTGGGAAGGCTCTCTGATTTTTCCCTTGAGCAAATTGCTTAACCCAAATAACGCCTCGTAATAAGCTTATGCAGCCTATGATTTGTTTTGGGTCATTGTCATGATGCTGATACAGAAAGTATTCTGGCGCCAAACCATACTTGCTGCTGAGGGACTCGTCTCTTGTGTGTTTTACCAGATACCTACATCCAGAAAACGAAAAAGTCGTACATAGACAGCAGAGCACGTAGGAACCTTGGCAGCATCAACACGGAGCTCCAGGACGTGCAGAGGATCATGGTGGCCAACATCGAGGAGGTTCTGCAGAGAGGCGAGGCCTTGTCCGGTAAACAGTCCTCGCTCTCCAGCACATGCCTCATTCTGCCCTTGGTTGTAATCAGCTCTGCGCTACTAGGCTAACATCAATCTACTAAAGTTGTTAGCGTAGCAGGCAGGCTGATAATGGCTGTCGTTGTTTTGCCGCCCCCTCCACTGTCCTCCAGCTCTGGACTCCAAGGCCATGAACTTGTCCAGCCTATCTAAGAAGTACCGCAGCGACGCCAAATATTTGAACACTCGCTCCACCTACGCGAAGCTGGCCGCTGGCGGCGTCTTCCTCATCATGCTCATTGTCTACGTCCGCTTCTGGTGGCTCTGAATTGGGGGGGGGGGGTTAGGACTTGAGGGGGGGGAAGGGAAGGCAGAGAAGCGGGATCCAAGGTCGTCTGAAGAAGAACGTCCAGATGGAGGAACAGAACATAAAAGGCTACGTTACTACACCTGGATACATCCTGCTCTTTAGACTGTCAGGCTGGACGCCTTTCTGTTGGTAGATCGACGCAGATCTGTAATTTACTATTAATGTTATTCTTAATGCTGGGTTCAGTTGACAGCAGCACAACATGTTTGATAGTGGCTGATGTGTATGAGTGTGAGAGAGGATCTGGTTTAAGTTAAAGAGGATGTGCGTGCGTGGACGTGCTCTTTGTGTCAGTCTCTGTATCTAAACGCTAATGGGCACCTCATCTGCCTCAGCTTTTGTGCTGTGTGGGATGAGGCAGCAATGCCCCCGTATACCTGTCTCTGTGCTGTGACTCGGTCTTGCTGAAGAATTCAATGGGAGTTTTGTGTCGTCTTAACAGGAGCTGTGTTTACCCCGAGAGCAAGGGACGTTTGTCATGTCTGTGTCTGAGCTGTTGCTCATAAGCGTTACTGGACTGGATTCCCATTTGTATAGACTGACAAACTTAACGGTATATTGTAAAAAAATTACATATATGCTATGTTAAAAAAAGGCAAGAAAACAACATTATTAACAGTTTGAAGCAAATATATACATGAGTAAATGAAACCTGTAGTTACACGAATAAAGTTAGCGACTGGCACAGATTTTTGTCGCTGGATAATCAAGCCGAGTCTTATTATGAATCTAAACGTGTCATTGTTTTGGTATCAAGTTCCGTTTACAGTCTCTAGCCAAATTGGCGCCCAAGAGGTGGCGGTGGCCGTTTTCAGTGAGGAGCTCCAGGTCAGTGGAGGTCCCCACATGGTCACTGGCGCTGTGAATGTAGCGCACAGTATCGCCCCAGTCAGTAACCCAGCAGTGACGACGAAGGATAATTGCTCGGTGTTAACTATAAAGTTAGATCACAGTCAACAACTATTCCAATCTTTAAATTATTGTATAACATATTTAATATCTTACTATATATATATATATATATATATTTTTACCGTGTTTATGCTGCGCTTTGCAGCTTTACTCTGGTGCAGTGCGTGGCCCAGTTTGCCCAGTAACGCTTTGCTTTTGCATTGGCTGCCACGCGCAACAATGTACGGCGTGTACAGCTAACATCGATTTTTCTAAAGCACTGTAGGTACATGTTTAAATATTTATAAAAAAAAAAAACATTTATTTGCATAAAGAAGCAGTTTTGTATTTAAAAATAAAATGTGTGCCCAAAATCATGGTTTCGAAAAACAAGTTCGGGAAATATAGACGTGTTAGTTAATTGGAAGGAAGCACCAATTGTGTAACAAACCTAACCGCCACCACTTCATATAATTTTATCATTTTAAATATCCAAGACCCCTGTGAAGTTCTGCCCCCTAATCTGTACGGTATCAATGCTGCGACGCGACCAACAGCGGACCCCCCTCCGCATGACTGCAGCGCTATGTCTGAGCCAGCAGGGGGTGCTGTGTGTCGGGGAAAACATGCCATGTGCCGTGTACTTTTTGGATTGCGGAAAGGCTCAACCGATTTCGCAATTCTGAACTTTCGGGCAAGTGTATGACTTACAGTGATTAAAAATTAAAACCATTATTTCAGTGGATTATGTGGTTAATGTATAAAATGATGTGAAAACACTCGCTGAATAATTAGCTCGCTGAATCCGGGATCGGTGATAACTATTTTTTCCCTTTTTCCAGTTCAAACAAATTTTAATTTATATAGAACTTTTAAAAGCCACATTGTCAAAAAGTAGTTTACAAAATCTTGAGCCCAAAGTTCCCAGAGAGTGAGTCTGATGTGGCAATGAAGGAATCCATCAAAGAGAGTGATAAACCAGACTCAGAGGGGACGTTCATCTTCTGGCCGGCACTGGGTGGTACAAGGTCACGTAAATTAGTGTAAATTCAAGCAGATGGTGGGACAGCACAGGTAGACAGGCAAATTACAGAACAATCCAGCAGGTAGGCAGAGAGATGGGTAGGTGGGCTGGCTTAGACAGACAGCAAGTGGGCATGCGGGGGGGAGGGGGGAGTACTTCCGGACCTCAGAGGGGTTCACCCCAGAAGGGGGAGGGGAAAACCAACATTTTAAGACAGGAGGGAGAGTGCCATACAGAAACTCTGCTACGATTAATATGGCAGCATGACTAGAATGCCCGGGGGGGGGCAGGCATGAGGAAGCTAGAGGGAGCGATCTGTGCAGACCTGAAATCCCATTACAGGAACACTCAGGGGTGCTGTAAAGGTGGGGGGTAGAATTATTCCCTAAAAAACTTAAAAGATGATTGGATTGGTTTGGGATGGGAGCCCAAAATCTCTAGCCACACCCCCTGCTCATGTAGAGTGACCACTGTATGCTAAACACAGGGATAGACGCCATGCAGATTTTTTTGTTCTTGTTACTTGGTGATGGTTCTAATTGCCGTTTAATAGTGCAGCCAACAAGACCCCAGAATAACCAGCAAAGCAGAGAGCTGCTCAGGACAGGATGATTTCTCGTATTACTCCTCCGGGGGTCTAACCACACCAATATCCTTCCATTCTGATGCCTCCCTTTTTGCTTCATGCTGCAAATCGTTTTTCTCTGGGTTTCCTAAATCTCAGCAAAGTTGGCTTAAATTCCTGCGGAGGGTTCTATGGGTCTATGTCTGAGGGTGTTCTAGACCAGTGATTCCAAATCCAGTCTTCGGGGGAACCCCAGACGGGACATGTTTTTGCTGCCCCCCAGCTCCCTGCCAGGTTGGGATACGCTGTTCTAGGAGACCTGGGGCAGGTGATCGTGGGGAGAATGCAGCTTGACACCCACTCATGCATGTGAAAGTGGAAGCTGGGCTGTAGAAGAGGAAGCTACCACTGGAAGAAAGATCTAACAGTCTATATGTGTCCTTCAGACCTGCCCGATACTACGGAGAAAGGCAGCATTAAAAAACAAAAGTCAGAGAAGTGGAAAGTGAGCTGAAGAATGAAGAAAGGAATGCATGGAGGGTGTACTGCTTGTCCCCCCCCCCCATCCTCCCTCCTCGCTCAGTTACCATGGCAGCAGTGAGAGCATGACAGTCATGTGAAAACGAAGCTGATTGGATTAAAATACTTTGTGTGGTCAGGGGTCACTGATACTGTGCACACACACTAAAAAATACCCTCATTATTTATATATATAAAAACATACGACATTCATTTTTAATTAG
Source organism: Hippopotamyrus pictus (assembly GCA_026781145.1). NCBI lineage: Eukaryota > Metazoa > Chordata > Actinopteri > Osteoglossiformes > Mormyridae > Hippopotamyrus > Hippopotamyrus pictus. Next base: position 4,224,354 of record JAODLC010000036.1, on the reverse strand, counting down.
CAATACTGACCGATTTATATTTTAATACATAAATATGCAAAACAGCACGTTAGATATATTAGATTATTGAAGTTTACAGAGCTGCCGATTTTAGCAGACCTAAAACCACCAAAGCTTCTATCCAAGCTCTCTTAGACACGGGATGGGTTTAGACGTGAACGAAACTGGGAAACCGAACCCGGCCCAGTGAAGCTGCTGTCCAGTTTTAGCCTGTAAACAATCAGCAGTGAATGAGAAGAGAGCGAGGAAACGATAAGAAAAGGAAGAGGAAGGGAAATGATACAGAGGATAGCGCGGTGTATTTAAAGCACGGGAGAGGTATTTAGCCAGTGTGACGTGTGACACCCATACTGAGGTCGCATCAGCCTCACCAACACACAGCAAAGTCACTTTAACTGAAACGGAGTGTGATATGTGGAGACCTTCAGTTCCTTCACCTACACCTTACTGCCAGGTTCATAATATTGAGTTCCTCGATATGTGAGCCAGAGAAAACGTAACGCATCGCAGGCCGATCCGTGACGCCCGCTGCTGTTCTGTGAGCGGCCTGAGCAAGTCTTTAAGAGTCTGAAGTCATTCCAACATATCTTTAGATGGTGAAGAGATGGCATTTAGAGAAGCAGGTAGCAGGGAGGACAAGGAACTGAAGGGAGGAAGCGACTGCGGCTTTACTCATGAGAAATGCTCCGACTGTAAAGCATTCTGCATATTTAATATAAATTACCGAATGTAAACAAACTGTGCAAACGTATGGCTATATGGAATATAGAATGCTTCAAACATATGAAACAAATGATATATGAATTTTGATTGGGGGGGTTGCACGGGGACAAGGTCTTCTACTAACCTCTGACTGACCGTTTGGAGTATAAAGCAGAGTGTGTCAGAGGAGATCGGTGGGAAGTAGGCAGCCCTCACGCTTTACAGCTCACCTCGTCTAGGCCACAGAACCCAGACCGTGAACTTGGTTTGTGTGTCACTCCGTCCCAAATCATTCAGAGGGTGCCTACTCAAGCTCCCCGTCCCCCCCTCCGACGCCAAAGGACAGGCTCCTCGCAGACGAGTATAGTGCATAGTATGGTGGTGGGGGGGGGGGGGGTCCTTGTGAAATCACTCCCAAGCAAGGGGGTAGCTAGAAATTCTGGGCCCCATGAGAAAACGCCACCTCAGACCCTCCCTACTAGGGCTGGCACTTTCAATCTGAAGAAATATGGGTCTCCCATGGTAAAATTTGCGATGTATGATATATATCTGATAGTGCTTAGGGACTCTTAAAAAAGTGCTGAGCCCCCTGAATCTGTCAGGGTATCCAATCCTCCCTGACTCCCCTGCTCGAAAGCGCAAAAAGAAATTAAGACTTTATACATTTCTGGAAAAAAAAAAAGTTCTTTAAATTTCAGAATTTGTCTTGACATCTTGTTTCAGCTTTAGAGTTCTGGTGGTGGTGGTGCGGGGTGCATTATTCTGTAGGTTTGCAGCTGCCTTTTAGTTAGTAATTGTTACTGACTAATTTTCATTTGAGTCTCCAGGTAAGATGACTTACCGTCCAAACAATGATGAGCGTCACACCACAGAGGCATAAAGTCAATTTCAGAATTTGTCTTGACGTCTTGTTTCAGCTTTAGAGTTCTGGTGGTGGTGCGGGGTGCATTATTCTGTAGGTTTGCAGCTGCCTTTTAGTTAGTAATTGTTACTGACTAATTTTCATTTGAGTCTCCAGGTAAGATGACTTACCGTCCAAACAATGATGAGCGTCACACCACAGAGGCATAAAGTCAATTATAAACCAACACATTCTGTCGCTCCCTAGGTTGAGGACCCTGACAATTGTGTTTACGGGATTAATGATCATCATTTGCAATCCCTCAATCACTGACTGCCCACCTATCCTTCCTGACATCCCTCAGCCTGCCCCTGCTACTCCTTCTCTCACGGTCCCCATCTCCGAAACAGAGGACAGGAGCAGCTGCCTGGCAATCAGCGCGGGGTCATAAAGGCAGGGACAGAAAGAGGAAGTCGGGGGCAGCATGAATTATTATCCCGCTGCGCACACACACGGGTCTGGGAACCGCCTGGGAACCGTCTGGGAACCGCCTGGGAACCGTGTCCTTCTGACAGGGGCCTGTTCAGATTGCAGCTCAGGGACGCCGGCCACACTCAGTCACCTGGTCCCTTATCTCACACTATCCAGACACACACAGTGTGAGCGTGTGCGAATTACGGGAAACAACACGGTAAACAAGCTTGCCCTCTCATGCACACCGATCCTCGTACGGCAGACGCATGCTCTTTTGGGCAAGGCAGAAATCACACAAAAAAAAAAACCCGACACACAGATACGGAAATGCGTTAAATACGCTGTACTGTCAGCCAGGCAGGGCTGTCTTTGCACCTGAGTAATGGGTTAGGGCAGTAATAGCAATAGCATGTTCCAGGCCCTTGGACAGCCCTCAGCTGCGGACAGACCCGTGTCAGCGGTGGCGGCGCACATTTCCCATGGCGCCCAGGAGCCGCTTGAAACAGAGATACTTTCTGAGCCAGACCGTGTCACCCTATACGACCTAAGGCACAGCCGGGAAGTCCTCCATGCAGTGCCTCTTTAGCAATCGCACTTTCATATAAATGCCCTCATGTCAGAGTTCAAGGAAATCACATGTCGACAGCGACAGATAATACCCGAGACGCGAAAGGTCTATCATGTCTGTAAAGCGGCAGCGGTGCCGAAGTGTTGCCCCGTGGGCGGCGTGGGCTTAGGGGGTATTAATAGCAGCCCACACAGGTCCTGCTTGGTTCATTCTGGCCCTAGTTCGGAGAGATGAGGCGTGAATACCAGCCATGCCTGTCGTCCAGCAGCTCGTGAATTTATGACACAATAAAGCCCAGTCTGGCCAGACCCCAGACACTCTCTTTACATTCTTCTGGATGAAAACGCGCACACTCTCACACTCAATTTAACACTCACACTCAGTTTAACAATCATACTTAATTTAACACTCACTCTCAGACTAACACTCACTCTCATACTAACACTCACTCTAACACTTACACTCAGTTTAACACTCACTCTCACAAGTCCCATCACCTGAGCTGCTTGTAAAAGACACTGATCTTCACTAATTAAGACAAACATTTTAAAGCTCTTCATCATTTTAGCTTCAATTGTCTCCCATCTCCCCAAGCACCCCCCCCCCCAACAATACTTACTACAATGATGGATGGGTGACATCGGCAGATTGGTTTTCTCTCAGCTCTGTGAAGGCAGTCAGAGAATTTCCTGAACTGTCCAGCACATCAGGCCAAAGAAACTATAAGAGGCACGACTTTGTTAACAGGAATCCTACACAGATTCGTATAGATTATCACATACATATATAAGAACCGTACAAATTACGAAATTGATAAAGCACCCTATCAGACATTTTGACCATTCAGGCTCCTATCAAGAAGATCTGCTATAATGTGCCAAAAAAATCATTGAAATAACAGAATCGGGTTCAAACGGGATAAGTTGCGCATTTTCCCACACTGGAGTATAAATAGCCCTGCGCAGGAGGACAGGGGCATATAGGGCCAATTCCTGCACACCACACACATTCCACCCACCTGCCAACCCCCCAGGTCATCTTTCAAGACATATGCTCCTCTCACCCCCAAAATCTCACACCTTCACCCCCCCCCATCTTCGTTTCTCCGCATCCCTCCGCCACTCAACACCCCATGTCATGGCGTCCTGCTCTCGACGGGAATCGCCGCTGGCAGCTCCCAGTGGGCCTCTTCTCACCCCTGACCAGTGCGGGAGGCCATGACACAACGCATCAGCCCACAGGCCACGGCAAACGCAACCATCGGGGCGGCCGTGTCTGCTGCCCCACCTCGCCAGCGTCCAAGGCTGGGTCAGCCAGTCCCTGGAGCTTTTGGTGTTCAGGACCCGGCTCAGGGACCCAACAAGCACGGAGACATACCTCACGTACCCCCCAACATATAAACAAGTATGATCAAAATACTTGGACTTTAGACTATCAGGCATGACAGATCTGCAAATATTTTAATGGCCACAATGATATAGAAATGATGGTGTAGAATATTTACTATTGTAATATTTGTGTGTTTGTTATGTGCTGTTTTCCTCACTTGTATATCGCTTTGGACAAAAGCAACTGCTAAATAATATAAATGTGACGTGAATATATTGTGGCCTCCTACAGTCTGGCAAATTAATTAATTGAGAAAATTGCATATGTAATTTGTGAAGTCGCAATGACTTTCATTCCACTGTGCTTCAGTTGTCTGAACATATAGGCCAAAGTTGGGGATGGTGGGGAGGAAGAGACAGATGGCTGGGAATCCTATATACATCGTAAAGCCAGCAAAGGAGACAGTGATGTCTGCATCTCAGTCCTATTCCTAGATCACAGTCACCTCTTTTGCCTTTTGTGTACCCTCACATCTTCACACCCTCACACCTTCACATCCTCACGTCCTCACACCTTCACATCCTCACGTCCTCGCACCTTCACATCCTCACACCGTCACACCCTGACACCTTCACATCCTCACACCCTGACACCTTCACATCCTCACACCCTCACACCTTCACATCCTCACACTGTCACACCCTCACACCTTCACTTCCTCACACCCTGACACCTTCACATCCTCACACTGTCACACCCTCACTCCCTCACACCCTCACACCTTCACACCTTCACACCCTCACACCCTCACACCTTCACACCCTCACACCCTCACATCCTCACACCCTGAC
>JAODLC010000036.1:4202697-4219489 GCA_026781145.1 Hippopotamyrus pictus | reverse complement strand
CTGACACCTTCACATCCTCACACTGTCACACCCTCACGTCCTCACACCCTCACACCTTCACACCTTCACACCCTCACATCCTCACACCTTCACATCCTCACACCTTCACATCCTCACACCCTGACACCTTCACATCCTCACACCTTCACACCCTCACATCCTCACACCATCACACCTTCACATCCTCACACCTTCACATCCTCACACCCTGACTCCTTCACATCCTCACACCTTCACATCCTCACACCCTGACACCTTCACATCCTCACACTGTCACACCCTGACACCTTCACATCCTCACACCTTCACACCTTCACATCCTCTCTCATCTTCCCTGCCTCTTTTCGCCAGCTGAGCTCTTCTGTTTTTCAGCTAAATTGCTAATTCCGTTATGTTTTTTTAAACTTAAATCTTTTTTCCTAAATCCCTTAACTTAGGTAATGGCTATGTCAAACAAATGTCTAACAAAGGTCTTTGATTTCTACCATGTCTGCTACTGAGGAAAATGTTCCACCCCCTCCCCCCAAAAATAATATGAGGATTACGAATACATTATACCCATGATTATAATAATGTTAAAAGTGTATAAATGTTGTAACGATGTTATAAATGCATATATCTTGAAATTTGATAATATACATGTACAGGACACAACCATACAAGAATGTAAATGTTCTATGCACGTCAGCAGGGCTTCGTTACAGTGTCTTCACCGGCTTTAGGTATCTGTCATATTCTCACATTGCTCTTATGTCTTTTCTATCCTACACTGAGTGTATAAATGACCACGGTTTGCATTTCCTATGGTGTAAACTAGTCACAGGGAGATAATCTTCCCTAAATACACCGCATGCTTCCTGTTACCCTTCTCTCATTTCACTCTAAGGGGCATTAGAGAGGTGATGCTTCCGGCAATGTCTGTGTGTATTTGGGGAGTGTGTTCGCATGGTGGGGGGGAGGGGGGGTACTAGGGTGAGAGTTCGGCATCTAAAATGCATTCCCTCAATCTTCAGTCTGTTTGCCCTGTCACCAACATTTAATGGCCACAAAATTACAGTTTCACAGACAGCAAGAGCAAAGGGCACAAGACAAATAGTCAGCAACTGCCTGAGCACTCAGCTGCGCTATTGAAGCGGGCCTGATTCCTCCTCGCTGTGACAAGGCACTGATTTGGTCTGGGACGTATTCCCACAGTCACAGAATGGGAAGCAGGGAGCAGGTAGCCAGGGCTGAGCCAATCGGTCTTCCTCTTCCCTCTACTAAATATTGTAAATCATTCTTTATCTGCCCCCTGACACTGTGCTCCAGCAGTGTAAATCGTTCTCTGGCTGACAGCTGTGTTTACTCTGATCAATGCTGTCCTGCAAATGTGCCTGGATGCTTCGGAGCCTTCCGTTGAGCCAGTCGCCCTCGACCTGCCGTTCTCACACCAGCGGGGTCCAGCCACCGCGTGCAGTAGTTAAACCATCACACACCAGCGATATGCGTCTCAGTCCGTCGCCGGGCACCTTTCTCCCGCAGAGGGCTTTGTGAACATCATTTGCTGTATTTTTATTTATTTGAATATTAAGAACACTGTTCTCATGCCTGACTCATGAAAATTCTGCCAAGCCACTCCTATTCTGAGGAAAATGGCGACACAAAACATGCCTAAACAGCATGTCACAGTAGTAATTCTTGTTTTTCTCGACATTACCCAACAAATTACCGAACATATCTGGTATTCAGACACAAATGTTACCCTTAGCAACTGATGGATATTGATTACTCACTACTCTTGGTTACTCAGTCAATGCCATTAATATACAGCTTAATGAGACATAAACCTTTCTCTTATATTTCTGTAATTCTTCTAAAACAAACTAGTTTGTCACTTTTTACAGTTAAATCTACCTTCTTTTAGAAAATGTCCCCCATTTACCCACACAGATGGAGAAGTACTCAACAAATCCCCGAGTATTTCATTAAGAGGCAACTCCAATACTTAGCAGCACTTAGAGATTGCCAAAAGTCTTGGAGGATCAGATGGAAACAGGGTACTTTGGTAAGATGAAGCATGAATAAAGGCTTCTGCCCATGTCGACCAGAGGTGGGCTTGGTTGCTATACAGAAAGGAATGCCATATCGACTATAAAATACAGTGATGGACTGTTGGTCTTATCAGGCTGTTAGTCACACTTGTTCTGTTGGCCTTCATGAGGTCATTGACATGAGGGCTTTTAACCAAAAGCTGATGGTCTCTATCAGGAAAGTGAGACTTTATAAAAATCAACATTCCGCAACAGGCGTCTCAACCCCCAAACCTGAATGCCTTTCAGTACCAGTAGTTTTAATTTCTGAGGGCACTTAATAATAGCCAAGTTATAATACACCCCCCCCCAAATGTATTTTACAATCTGATAGAACAAAAGGCCCAGGGCAGTATTCCTAAATGGGAGGGGCTTCATGACCTGAAGAAAGCCAGAGTTTCATAAATGGTAACATTAAATTAAAATTCAACTTAAATTAAACCAAAATGTCATATTTATCATATTCTGCAGAATTCAAATATATCCACTAATTTTCCAACTGCTTACCCTGTAGACGGACACGTGGGGCCTGGAGTGAATCCGATGATGTGCTGGGCACAAGGCAGAGCAAACCTTCTACAGAAAGAATTAAAATATAGTATAGTATTAATTTTACATAGAATTCTCATGCTACATTTTTCCAGCTCATCTTATCAAGAATGCCCAGGATTTCCAAGCTAACCCTCTCTTAAGCATGTCAGAACCCCCCCCCCCCCCCCCCCCAAAGAGGTGCAAAGAGGTGCCAGTACTGAATACCAGTACCATATGAGTACTGGCCCTCTTCACGCACTGGGTTTGAGGCAACAGTACTACCGAATGGACCACTGTTTATGGTACTGTATTGTTATTAAAACAAGTAAATATTTCAGGTGGCACTAAATAATTTTAAACCTACTACAGCTTTGAAGATGTAGATCTTTATTCCGGGTTAAACTTTTACAACTATGTTTTTAGAAGATTAATAAATTTCGCAACACTGAAAAATAAACGGTCAAAAAACATATTCAGCTTACACTAAACAATCACATTCACATGAAATGTTCAGAACATCCAGGAACTGCTGAAATATGGTGGCTTTATCAGTTGATCACAACAGGTCTGTCTTACTCAGCAGAAGGTCATCAGCTGATCTACTAGTAACATATAACAACTATTTCTAACCAAAAATAGTGAACTGTTTTGGAATTCTATTGGAATTCTCACTAGAGATATCAGGCCTAGCTGTAAAGGTGTATACCAGAAAATCTCATTTATTTTGGAGTTATCCCAAAAAGAGCATTGGTAAATATATCAAAAGACTCATTTTTGACTGGGAAAAACACTAAGGTAATAGTGCAACACCCTTGTGGAAAAAAAATGTAACCGCATAAAACCAGTTTCTAAGTTTTTATTTTAAAAAGAGGGCATATACTGTACTATACCAGTAGCAGTGGCAGATCAAATGCTGAGCAATGAAAAATTTCAGATCCCTATCGGTAAGGTGTTCTGGTTTCAGCTGGAATTCCTACTTCATGGGAATAATAGAAAAAACACAGATGGAAAATCTTTTTTCTTCTGCTGCCACATATAAAGCCATGTGATTTTAGAAATTATTTTTTAATTCTATGCAACCCTCCCTCCTTCGGCAATGTGCATTGATGCGGCATATAAATTTTTAATATCCAACAGTAAACGCAAAAAAAAAAAAATCCTCCCTCACGCAGTGTATCACCAACCTTCTTCACATTTCCCTGCTAAGCAGCCTTTACAAAACCTCAGTCTCTATCTTACATGGCGCAGGGTGAAGACCACTAGAGTTTGCGATAGAAAGAATAAAACTTTTATGAAACACATTACCACAAATTAGCGTGTAAAATATGTGCTCTGTCAACGTGGGGCTAACTAATTTGGAAATACGGTGATTGTTTTTTTTTTTTTTTTTTTTTTTTACATAAAAGCAAGACAAAAGGAGCGAAGGGAAGAATGGACCGTGACAAAAGAACGAAAGAAAAAAAAAGCATAATCAATGAACGGGTTAAATTTGACTCATACCATCTTTGAGAAATTGAAATTGGGTAAAAATTCCTCCGCCGTGGCTACGGAGAAAGCGAGGTAGAAGCATTTAGCCAGAAAGTAGATAGTGAATGCAGTTATACGCTTAAAGTTCAGAACTATTTGTAACCCATTTTAACTAGTTATTTGCATATATTAGAAAAGTTGTATGAGATATTTATGGATAGTCATAATTTAGTGAATGATTTTTGCTAGAGTAAACACTCATTGATGGATCTACCCGTAATTTCCTGCGGAAGGATACATTTTCCTCTCAGTACAGTGACAGGGGAGCGAGAAGAAAAGTTTAGAAACTTAGAGCTCGACTTCACTTTAAAAATCCGCCAAAATAGACGAAAAATGAGTGAGTAGGTTATGAAATTGAACGTTTTAAATTAAAAAAATCGTTTTTAAAAAGAGTTTGCTAAATTTAATTTAGTTTTTTATTAGTTCACCTTGCTAGCTAAACTAGACTAGCTAACCTGACGGAGCTCAGCCTGGCGCTGGCGGCTCTATGTGGAAATTAAATAAAACATGGGTCAGCTACCCGGTGTCTCTTCGGGCAAAGTCATCTTCTTCGTCGCTTGCTGGATCCACATTTCAGCGGGTGAGTACGCATCCTAACTGGGGCAAGTTCATCTTTAATTGGGTTAAATGGTTGCATTACGTTATACGTGGTTGCAAGTTTACTTCTGTACTGCATAGCGCCGCGGTGTTGGTCCTCGATTATTTTTGTCAAATATTGATAAGTATGAAGGAGCAAATGATTGTATGTTACTAACTTCTGTTTAATTAAAAAAAATCAGCTTAAAGTTCACTTAGGAATGTTTTGTTTAATTGGACTACTTAATCTCCTTGCTCCATGGCTGACACTGGTGTGTAACTGAGGAATGTGTTTTAAAGAAAGAAATGTATATGGAGAGGCTATAAGGAACATTTCGTTGTTGAATTGAACAGTACGCATGATTTTCTAGGTAGCTAACATGCCAAGGAGGGTGTATACAGCGATTGGAAAATGGGGCTCAATGTCAGTAATCGAATAATTAGGAGGAAATATGCGGTGCTTTTTCGGTTCTGGGAGAATTCGTGCTTTATTTTTATGTAAGCGAAGTGAATAAGGTAACGCGGGTTGCTGCTTTGAGATCGACGATTTGGTCTCCAGCCACAGGAGCGAGTCGCACCGCAGCCCAGATGTTTCCAGAGTCCGGACTCCAAAATGGATCCTGCGGAGCCAACTTTGAATTCCTATACAAAGTGTTACTTTGTATTGCTTTTCCAGCATTCGCTTTGCACAGAGAAGGGCTGCCGGGCAGCGTAGGTTATATTCACGTCTATTCCCTTACTTTTTTGATTGTTTTCGGTTTAGCGGACGACTGCTAAAGTTTTCTGGAATCCCCTAATCTTTCCTAATAAATTCGTCTGTTTAAATGAATAGCGATGGGATTTTTTTCCATTTCTAAAAACCCACCTCTGTGCCCGTACCTGTCTGAGTAAGAAGAGGGGAACCGAGTCAAAATATCACGTGTTGAACAGTTTTTTTTTTTTTTTTTTTTTTTTGATGTATTAACGTGAGGGCGTATTTTCAACAACCGAGAGTAAAATGTAGAGGGAAAAAAAATCCAGGAGGTGGGTGTTGCGCTCCGCTCCACACCTTTGGCGCATTAAATAGCGCTTTCCGAAGCAGAGCCGTGTAACGAAGGGAGGGAAGACAAAACTGCTGTAGGCAGAAGGAGAAGGTGCTGGAATGCTGCTGTTTTTTTAACATTACACCCACTGACGCGCTCCCTCTCTCACTCATCCAGAAGGCTGCATTAACGCACTTCGCGGGAGACGGCTCATTATATTGTAAAAGCAATGAACTGGTGGCCCCCTGGAATCAAACTCGGTCTTGATAGGACGTTTTTCGTTACAAGACAGAGGCTCAGACAGTCTTGCGTGGGACACTGGATCCGTCTATTTACTCGGCACAGGCGCTCACGCTTCCAGGGCGCCGTTCCTCCAGCACATTGCTGCTGATGCGTGGTGTGAAATATGATTTATCCCCGACAAGCCAAGGAACTGGCTGGGAGAGACAATAGCTTTTTTTATTGCCCCGCCTACAACCTTGCATTGCTGAACATGGTCCCGTCCCACTAGCACTGGTGGGTTCGGTGTTCGAACGAACCCGTACAAATATAGTTTCACATACATTGACAATCTCGTATTGTTTTGCTGCCTCCCGCCTAAGAAATGGCATGTTGATGCGCAAGGAGACACAGAACTTCCTTCCAAACGACCACATTATTGGACACTCTGCGGCTGGTAATGCTGTGGTCCAGTCTAGAATCAAATCAATTTTTATTACATCTTGCACAATCCCGTGTAAGAGATGATTACATCGCTGCTCAAAAACCAATATGCTACACACTGGGGACTGATAAAGTTCTTAACTGGATTTTAGGAAACCGTAGTCATTATCCCAGCAGACTGTCTCGCGTTTCGTGATCCACCTTACTATTGTAGTTGCATTATTAAAATATCCGAATCTATTATGACTTAATCCCCTCGAGGTAACACAGTATTGCTCAACAAGAGTCTTCATTAGTAAGCTGCATCGAAATTACTACTGTGCTGTAAATTTGATGGAAGCTTTGTGCAGACTAACCAAACTGGTTAGCCAATGAGATTAATGAACAAGAATTTGTGGGGAAATTTGTACATAATTTTTAGGTTGGTTTGAATGACCGTTAAGACAATTATATAATTGCTGAATGTGAATAAAACAGTTTTTAATATTGTGTCAGCTGTATGTGACCTGGCAGTATTAACATATAAAATGACTGTTTTATGCCTGTGCATTTTCTCTGGTTGCACTGGATACAAATGAAATGAAATAAAAAAAATCACTACCCTAAGCTGGTTTATCTGGTGTAGCGTTTAGGGAGGAAAGCAATATTTTAGGGTTATTGTGCAATTTAGGGAATTTAATGTGGAATTACAGGCTGCGTCAAAACAGAATTCTTTTTTCCCTGACCTTTTGAGATCCCTGGTTTGTGGTGTTGGATTGCTTGCATTCCCTGATGCATGTTGTTTCATAGCAGCCTTTTTCTCCTACTGAGATTTCCCTTGTCTGATTAAATATTGTGAGGTTGAATTGATTGATCGGTCATCTGAGCAATTGTTAACATGCATTCACCGCTGAATTGCTGGATTCAGAGGGACTGAACGAGCAACTTTGGAAAGAATAGGAAAGAGGAGGAACAGTGAAAGAGAACGTGCATAAGAGATGCTTTACAATAGTTGGAGGTTTATAGATTGCAGCCACTTTCATATTGTCTCTGTGCTGTAGGCCAGTTTAGAGCATTAACAGAGAATTAAGATGTTTAGCATTCCTGTTATAGTAGAAGTAGAATAATCCTATGATCCCCCACCCCCAAAAAAGAAAGCTGGGCTGGAGGTCCTTATTTCTCCAGGGAACTGGTTAGATAGGGTTGCTGGGTTTCTGAATTTCATAAAATTTCATGTAAAAGTTTGCATTGCTCTTCATGTACGTCAATTAAACAGAAGAGCCTGCTCGTGTCCTTAAATCAGCCATTTAGCTGAGCAATACACAGCACTGAACAGCTGGGAATGAAGCAATTCTAGGAAACTGAGTTGCTTCCTGAGTGCGTATGAACAACTTCCTGTCCAGTTCATTATGGACTGTCTCCAGTTCTGTGAGGCTCCCTCTGGCTTTTTGATTTTTTTTCCCCGGATGGCTTCTAATTTCCCGTCCTTTTTTTTGCACTCTTTCAGTCTAGCCCTCTTATTTAATCTTTCTTTGAAAAGGGTACATATCAGCCCTGCTTGGCACCCGGTTAGTAGTGCACACCACATATGGGACACACCCTCAGGCGTTCACCATCGCTTCGCTGGCACACACCATTCCTCACATCTGGATGGCGCTGTCATGGTTAGTTCCATTGGTGGTGAGTGGGTCTCCGCCAGCTGAGGTTCCAGATCATGCCCTGAGCATTTTCTGTCTCTGTGTTGCGTTAACGCCTCGCGGCTTCACACTCCCATCGGCAGCCGTCAGAGGCTGTCCCTGTGCCAGACGAGGAATATGATTTGTCCAGCTTTTTTTCCTCTTCGCCCTCCCTCTCTCTGTTCTCTCACTCTCCATTGCTTCTCTCATTTGGCTATCACACTGACTTAATGCAACTAGGAAAAGAGAAGGAAGCACCTGGAATGAAAGGGCAAAATGAAGGAGGAGGGGAGTGCTGGATTTGATTTAGTGCACTGAACAATTGCTGTCTTTTTTTTTTTTTTTTTTTTTAACCTTCCGTCTGTTTTTCCCCTTCTCTCACTTAAGTACCTTACCAGACGCTGATCAGAAAGCATTACTGATCCTATTGCATTACAACCAGCTTGTTTCTTTGTAACGGATGATAAAATTCTCAAAACTTGTGTGAAGAATGCAAATTAAGTGAGGTTTGATTACAACGTGAACAGTAAGCGTGAGACTAAAAGATCTATTTTTAACCTATCTTCACAATCTGTTTTTTGGCTAATAATGTAATTGAGTGTTTGGTACTACTAGTTGGGTTTGTTTGACAGATATCAGTGTAAAGTAACAAGTCAGTCTGTTCTGGACATCGTTTTGCTCTCTAGGAAAGAGCGGTGACCTTCATTGTCTCAATTAGGCTGTAACAAGTCATAGCTTTTGTGGGGTTTTGAATGTAAATTGGTTAATTAATGTCAGTCTGCTGGGCATGTTGTGTGGAAAAATCTTTGTGGAAGAATGACTGTGTGTGAGTCTGTGGGCCTTGTCAGACCACTGAAAAGAGGGCTTTTCTACCCCTCTCTTCCCTCATTCATCTCTGTTCATGAAAACCATAAATCGGCACCAGCTGATGGAGTGTTAGGTTTTAATGGTTTCACAGTTACACGCATTGTCAAATTTTTCGGCGTTAAAAAAAAATCAGGAAAATAAAGACCAGCGTTTGTTTTGGCATGAATCTTCACGCATAACTAAAGTAAATTAATACTTTAAAAATTTAAAAATAAATTTTAGAAAAATTTTTTTAAAATAAGCACAGTAATCAGAATTTTTGCCGTGAGTGTAGAAGCGTCATACAAGAAATGTACTTGCTTGTTTAGATCATTTTGTGTTGGGATGATGATGTGATGAACCCTTCCATGCTGCGCCTTTGAGTACTTGCATGTTACTCGCCGATGTATTATATGATCTTTAACATAGTGGCATTAGCGTGTGGGGTTAGTGTGTGTGTATGTGTGTGTGTGGGTCACAGAGTGGCAAACCCAAGCCTCTGTATTAAAGCAGCGCTTGAGGAAGTAAGCTGAACATAACCGGCACTTCCTGTGCTGCACAGTATATCATGTATGTATCATAGCTGTAGCAGAGTCACCTGACCTACTGTCATGCTCCCTCAAAGAACAGTTTTCGTCTGGCTGTCCAAAATGACTTTCAAGATGTGATTGAGTAACGCATTTTTGATTTGGTTCTTAACGTATTAATCATGTTTACATATGATTATCTTTGCGTTATCCGTGCATATATCTTCCACATCTAAATGTTTTTGCATAGCAAAATCCTGAACCACAACCTGTACTGCAAAAAGACCCCATGTACCTATAAAGAAGATTATTGCTTAAAATGGTGTGACTGCGTACCCACCACCAAAAGCTGGCTGTTCTGCGTCGGGGAGTGTTCGTGAGAGGGACTGTCATGTCTGTTCTATGGTTTCACTTTTACTGCCTTTGGTTTCAGATGGTAAGGGGTAGGCAAGAGGTCATGGCCTTTCTGATGTGTAGATCTTGGCAAGGTCCTTTTATCCTTCTAGTTGATATATTGATTGACGCCACAGTGCACACATGAAGTGTGTGATCTAACCAATTAAATATCACAAGTGCATAAAATTGGTATCAGGATTCACAGTTCATACACAGTTTAGGTGTGTGTTTATCAAGATGTTTGCTCAAAGGAGCCTATGTTTTTGAAGTTTCTAACTGTGTACCTTTTCAGCAGTGTTTCTCAGACAAATAGCTGCAATACAAAGATTGCCATAGATAGTGGATTAGGTACTTTTATCCTTGTCTGTTGTATGAACTGGGGCAATTAACTGTTGTTTGGTGCTGTGAAATCAGTGAATCAGTCTTGATTTTTTTAAAATGTATTTTTGCTGCTTTAAGTTTTAATACCTTGTGTAATAAACAGCTCTTTCATAATGAGCAGATAATCTCTACTAACAAAGATAATCCAAACAGCAGTGCTAATTAGTTACTGGATTTTTCTCAACTTTAGCTTGTCCTGCATTACAGAGGATGGATTGTATTTAGATAATCTGGCAAATTTGGTGAGAATGGTAAATATTTATGCCAGATGTCAAAAATTTGGTCAAAAGACCCATGTGTTGCAGTGTTATTTTAACTGTTCAGCCAAAATGTTTTGCAACAGCATTGAATGTAACTTGGCAAATTAGCTGTTGCGATAGTTAGACCTTAGCTTACATAAACTGTCAGCACAGCATGACTGCTAATATGAAACAGATAAGTAACTCTGAGAAATTTTGTGGACCTGGCTGAGATACCCAGCCTAAATGTCTAGAAGCAATGTTCAAATAGACTATAAAAGTGGAACAAAATATCCCATTTTTGTGTATCTGCTTTAAGCAGAATCTAAACTGCTTCAGATTAGGGATGGGCTGACCCACATTATTTCCAGTTCTGATCCGATTCCGATACACAGCTCCCGATACCGATACAGATTCTGATACAAGAGCTCTTTTTACTGTAATATTTTAATATAATATATAATTATACTTTGTTATTTTTAAACTGGCAGATACAGATGGAAAAAAATGTATGTTAGGCTACTAGAAAGAACACATAACATACTGTTCCACCACGTTTGTAGATCTTGTTTTAAGCATTTTTGAGGCATTTGCAGGCCTTTTTGAATGTCTTCCAAGCGAGGTTACACAGGTGGCAAATGCTTAAAATGCCCGGCAGTGTTTCTCCCACTGGCAACAGCATCACTTACACTTCACTGCGATAGCAGCCCCTCGTGTATCACAAGCTGTAGGGAGCGCGCGAAACAGCCCAAGCCACTGTGCTCACATCCACTGAGTGGCAAAAAGACTGAGTGGCAGCATTAGCGTGTAGCTTAAATGCCGCAAAAACATCTAAAACAGGAAAGAGCTGTCGTCCGACTTGATTTTAAAAATAGGTTTAACATGAAAAAGGAGCTGTCTTTTTAGAGACTGCCAAAATCTAAATACGTAAGTATTGGTCATGGATCAGTCACGTATGGCCAATAGCCAGTCCGTCTTATAGGTCGGATCAGTGTATCTCTACTTCAAATACTGTGATGTGGAATTCCTCAATATTTTGACTCAAAAGGGGTTTATGTAAACTTGTTGAATGGGAATATTGATAATCAGTCACATGCCTTTTTTTAACAAAGGTGTTACCCTTTTGTTTCACAGCTCTACAGTGTTTAGATTCCACCAGGCCCTGTGTGAACAACGCAACCTGCATCGTCTTTAGCAATGGCACAGGATACTGCAGGTGAGCATTTGTTGTTTGTGTGTGAGGATTTTGCTGATCTCCCTCTTAGAAAAGCAGCAGTGTGACAGGATGTGGATGTCTGTCTTGTCATTTCTTAGATTAGAGCTGCGTTTGTCTGTCTGTGTTGCATTGTGGTCACTGTGTAATAGTGGCAGCTTTCTGCTTCCTGTCTCCCTGAGCTATCAACATATTCTGTGAGAAAGATGTGATTGTGTTTAAAAAATGCTTAGAAATCAATGGAAGTTTTTGTGAAGTAATAAGAATTTTGGGTTTTTGTATTTGAATGAACAGTGTTATGTACCTTTCATAATCTTTAAGGTGGTACAACCTTTGCGGCTGCCTCAGACCCTGCACTCTCAGGGGCTGCGCCTGCTTCTTAAGATTTGCCTGGATAATGATATGCTAAACAATAAGTTGTTAAATAACTGTATTCTTTTTTTCATTTAGAGTATACATCTCATTTCATCTAATATTTTGGCTAAATATTAGCACTGCAGTGGTACACGTAGCAGTCACATACAGTTCAATACATCATTTCCGATTAAGTATACACAACGAAACCATTGAATACGTTTATTGACATGGGCGGAACCTAAATTCACAAGTAGATGTTCCTCTAATGCTGGTTACAGTCGGTCGTAACCAGTGTTTTGGGAACATTGTAGTTTTCCAATAAAGTACACAAGCACTGGAGAGAGAATAGGTAAGACCAAGAACGTCTGTCATTATACTGAATTTGGATATGTTGCTGAAAACGCATCCAACGTGTCAAATCATTTGAGACGATATCATTCAGGTGTGTGTACGAACAGAGTAACAAGCAAATCAGTCAGCCTGTGGCATTTAAAGATGTTTTTTTCCGGGATATTGTGACTGGGCTAAAGTTTTTTTTTTTTTTTTTTTTATGACTCTAGGGATTTTTCTACAGATATGGAACCATACTCGGTAGTAGAGAACATGCTATTTAGTACTTTATGATATATTTTTGTGCGTTTATTTTACGTAGTTATATTTACAATGCGTAAACAAGCATCTCATAAGTTTTGTTATTCACATGTCAACAGACATATTGCCTTTGAATTGCAACAGTCCCTAATTCTGTTTGCAGTTTTAATAATAAATCATTTCAAAGCAAATTCAGTTTTCCTTGCTGTACTGATGTTGCGCTGAATTTTGAACCTAAAACCGAGGTTTCTGCCAAACCGTGAGTTTTGTGTACCGTTACGCGCCTACTGAATATACACTGGAAATACACCCAGTCTAAATCTTGAACGTGTGATCTTAGCCTGGGCTAACTTAACTGCATAGCCCTGCTACCGTTTGGTACTAGCTAGGCAAAAAAAAGTCCAGAAAGGTCACACTGCAGACTGTCACTTGCCAGTGAGTTATTGTTCTTAATTATAGCTGCATCTGTATTGCAGTGACCGAGCAATAGCAGGTACAGTGATTCCCATTACATGGTTTGTTGCCCTTAGTTGGGGCATCAAATAAGTTGGATTGCCTTGGGCCTCGTCCCTCCCCAGAGACGGGACTGACATCATAAAATCTGTCGCAGGCATTGTGTAATTTGGTGGCCTTTTGCATTGCATGCTTTGTGCTAGATAACGGCTCCAAAAAAAAAAAAAATTGTAATCCAGATAAAACGTAATGATGATAAGATTTAAGGTGTCAAAAATAATGACTGATTGTGATGACCAGTATGTAATATTTGGACAGAAACAACTTAGTGTGAGTCTAACATGCCAGACATCTTTTTACATGCTCAGCCAGTGGCTGTCTGCATTTGTGCTGTGATGTGTTTTAAAGATCTGTTTGTGGTTTGTAGTTTTTGATCTGTGTATGCGCTCAGTTTACTTTTCACACTAGCAGAAACACACACGGGCAGATCACAGGGAAAGAAAGTCTGCAGACAAATGGATGCTGCTCGGGTTTCAGATTTTATAACCGAAAAGCTATAAATTTAAACCCACCTGACCCTTGCAAACCAAGCAAACAACATCTTAAAAAAGTCAAGTGGAACGGGGTCAAGGAAAAGGCACGTTGATCTGCAGTACTGGGGAGCCTGGCATTGTTTCAAGTTATGGTATCTTTGCAAAATCCATTAACTTTTTTCCCCCCTCTTTTTAACAGATAATTCATCCATTTTAAAACAAAAACTTTGGCACAATATTTTATATCTAGCACAATTAGGGCAGTTTTTAACTTAACACAGTAGTTATTATTCATACCCACTGAATATGAATGACAAGCAGTTTTTTTTTTTAACTGCTACAGTACAGTGTTGCTGGCTCTTTTTAATTCCAGGGTGCATTGCCCATAACAGTGTGAGGGAAATTCTCTTGCACTGTGTTTTGAAATGTAGGCTCCTGGAAAGTAGTGTGACTTCTGAAGAGGAATTAATGAAAATAATGTTCCAAACCTTGGCTGGTGAGATCCGGGCTATTACAGGATCGAGAGCTGGTGACTGACTGACTGCTTTTTGTCCCTCCGGGGAACCATGGGGGGAATGAAAAGGCAGGTGGTGCAATTAGGAAAAGGAGGGACAAAAGAGCTGGAAGTTCTTAGGCGTGAAGGGAGGAGGTGAAGGAGCAGAGGTTTGAAGAAGTATTAGTACACCGTCTGACCAGCAGATTTTCAGTTCTGCATTTGTCCCCTAAGGGGTAGCAAAACTGATGCATTTTTAAAATAGATGTCGGTTTCTAAAATATCTTCTCATCAGTGGTTTTCCCTAAGCATTTGCTGTCTTGTTTTTTGAGAAGCACTTTGCCGGTTTATAGTAAGTGCTGAATTTGTGGGAGTTAGCCAGGCGAGTCTGCGTCTCAGCACATAGCTTCTTGAGTAGTGGCTTCTGAAAGTAGGCATTGTCAGATGCTTTAATGAGGTTTTCAGCATACTAAAGGCGTGCGGTGAAAAATAAACAGTGGAATCTCCCAAGACCAAGCCATTATCTTGCAGACTTCTGCTCTTATTTTGTTAACATTCCTCGGAGTCACTGAGTTAATAATGACGGCGTGTTATTGTGTTGACAAGCTGTGTGGTGCTAATGCTATTGAGTAACTCCTTTTATTTAGTGCAAGGCTGAATAGGGGCTGAAGAGTTACAGATTAAAGAAACGTTTTTTTGTTTTTTTTTTAAAGGGAAACTTTGGAAAAGGCACCATAGCATTGTGTTTTACAGATAAGCCCCTAATGTTACTGTAGCGCTACCATCGCCTACGTGAATTTGGATGATTCTTTCCCACTGAGAGTAATTCTAAACAAAGCTTATCTGGAATACTCTCAAAGTGGGGTGTGTGTTAAGTTGTCAGACCGGTGAAACCGCACGTCCCAGGCAGGGGTGTGTGAAAGCATCCGTGTCATCGAGTCTTATTAAGTAGCTGTCTGCAGTGTGTCCATCTTTGTGAGTGTCTCAAGTGTGTCTTCACGCAGGTTCTATTGACACACTTAATAGTTTAAGACTTTTCGGCGTCCCCAGTGCATAGGTTAAAGTGGGAAATGGCCGATCTGTCTCAGGGTCAAGCCCTCTCTACAAGAAGTCCTGAACTGGTCAAGCAGAGATCTGCTGCCTGCACCTGCCAAGCATGACTTTTTGAGTGGAGAAGATCCGTTTGAGTGCGGTGCTACGGTCCACAGCGAAACAATCCTGTCCCTCTCCCCTGTCTCTCTCTCTCTCTGCTCGAGGAGGGAGGGTGGTGGCGTGCTGTTTGTTTGATCTAAAAGGTAGAATTTGTCCCGGGGCAGATTCAGGGGGAGACAAAGGGAGTAAGGAATGGAAGACGTCTTTTAACAGCGAAGCGGCTGTAACGTGAGACCCAAGTTTCTTAACACGCTAAGCAGTGATGAGAGACGTGGATTGCAGCCGGGGGGGGTGAAGAGGAAGGCGCCTCCCTCGTCGCACGTCTGTCATCCTGAAGGCAGTGTGGGAGAGTGCTCTGGGCCCTGTTCATTTTGCCTCCTACAGCTCCTCTTTCTCTCCTTGATTCCCCCCCCCCCCGTTTCTCTTTGAGCTTGCCCCCTTATGATCTCATCATCCTGATGCTCCCTCTCGTTCTCACCTGCTGCACATTAAAACACAGGTCAGCTTTCTGCTTCGACGGTCCTGCCGGCCGTCGCCCTTCCGCCCGTTCAGTTACGCTCCCGAGGCAGGAGGTGCCGCGGTGTGGCTCCCAGCCAGAACCCTTAAGAGCAGGGCGAGTGTGGGAGCGTCGCCGGGGCGACGCCCTCTGCTGGGGGAGAGGAATCGCGCAGCTGGCGCCCAAAAAACCCACCACCCAATTAGAAAGTCGCAAAAAGCTGGCGTGCTGAAGAGGAGATGGAGCTGTGATTGTCTTTTTTTCTTCCTGGTACGCTGGGTGTGAGAGCTGTGCCCCCTACAGGACTGTTGGGGCAACGCAGGTCACAGGGGGAGCACCTTGGAAGAGGGTGGAGGTGCAAGTTAACCGTAATGGCAGGATCCTTCCATTTACAGGCGCACGCAGTCACACGCCCCACGCGGCTCCCCAGCACAAACACAATGGCCCCGCGCCTTGCAGGAGCACTGGCGGGCGGGCGAGCACGCACACGCTCAAGCACACGCACGCCGCTCTCAGCGGAAACCTCACAGGAAAGCGAGGAATGTAGTGACCAGCCTCTAAACCCACAGCGCCGGGCGCTGAAGTGGTGCTGAGCTCCACAGGCTTATGGTGCTAATGGCCGAGCCAATGTGATGTCAGGCGTAAGATGAAGTGGTTTTTCACCATGAGAAATGCAATGTCCTTTGATCAGACTCATTCTTGAGTATAAATGACAGCTTGATTAAAGGTACAGTGTGGCTCAGAATGTAATATTATAGTCATGGATGTATGAGAGAGGGCCAGGGCTGGGGAGAGGATGACCTGACGTGGCCACCTTAGGTAGCTTTTTACATGAAATTGTTTAAAAGTGAGCTGTCCACCTCACAGTGACACTGAGAGCTCCACCCTACCTCGGCTATCTCTCGCCGTCTTGCCCCTCCCCTCGTTCCCTTCTTTCTTCCGTCTCCCCTCCATCCACCCTCTCTGTTTTTTTCTGTTAGTACTTTCTGCTGGCTTTTTCCCTCCGAAAATGGTGGAAACAAAGCTTAGGAGCTTCGCTAAGAATAGCCGCATGACGTTTTAAAGCGCGCTG
>JAODLC010000036.1:4179469-4194055 GCA_026781145.1 Hippopotamyrus pictus | reverse complement strand
TGCCCCTGCCCCCCCCCCCCCCCCCCGCACCTTCCTTGGCGTTCACCTTCAGCTCCGCCCCTCCCCTCAGGCTCGAACCCCTGTGAGCATGGCGGGCAGTGCGTCAACACGGAGGGCTCCTTCATGTGTAACTGTGCGCCGGGTTACACGGGGCCGCGCTGCGAGCAGGACATCAACGAGTGTGCCTCCAACCCCTGCCGCAACGACGCCACCTGCCTGGACCAGATCGGCGACTACACATGCATCTGCATGCCAGGTAGCCCTTTGGCGCCGTGTGTTCTCTGTCTGCCGCCTCCCGCCCCGCCCGCCGGCTGACCACCTCTTTCCGACCCGTCTTCTGTGCCCAGGCTTCGTGGGAGTGCACTGCGAGACTGACATCAATGAGTGTGCCAGTATTCCTTGCCTGAACGACGGCTTTTGCCTGGACCAAGTCAACCGCTTCGTCTGCCAGTGCCATCCAGGTCTGCCTGCTTCCACGTGTCTCTGGTGCTCTTAGGAGCCTAGAATCCCTTAAAATGTGGCACTGACTTTATCTGCTTGCAGCCTGAGTAAACAGGCACACTTTATTAGTAAATGATGTATGTACGTGTTATCTCAGTGCTGTCAGAGTAATCTGTGTTCTTATCTCCGGACGGCTACCAGTTCACAGGGCTCTGTTCCTTTGGTCTGCTCTCGTGCCGTAGCTGTGACACCTAGAGCGTCGTTAGAATAGAGGATGGTGAAAAGCGTGCTGCGGGTCGTGATGGATCCCGAATGTCCGCATGGAGCCAGGCTGCAAGCAGACGGTTCTCCGTATCGGAGTAGACTGATGTGAGAGGCCAGGGCCACAGACAGAACGCGCAGAGGAGCCCGCTTTGTATCCAGTGTGTCTGACGCACTTCGGGCAGACGCATCACTAACCTTCCAGCAGCTTGTTTAATTCACCGTTTTTGCAAGCATATTGAAATGCTTCTTTTCACATATCCCAACTTGTGCGCTTTTGAGACACAAACACACACACGCGCGCGCACATAGAGAGCATATCCGAGCACACGGTCAGGCCATTCCTCTGGTGTCCCTGGAGCGTTTCAGGGGGAAAGTCCCCAGCGCACGTGAATATTCTGCCATGGGTGGGAATCGAACCAGCGACTTTCCGATTACAAGCTTAAGCCTCTGAGCCACACACCTTCCGTTATCATCAAAAAATGTGTGCGAGAACAAAGAGGACTTGCTCAATAACATTTAAAACTCTTTATATCTGGGGGAAAAAATTGGACAGATAAATTACTGACGCCACCAAGCCTCTCATTTCTGGATGGCTGAGGCACAGTTGTCTCTCGGCTGATCTGCCCGCGACGCTTGATCAGAAGAGCTACCTTAAGTTCATAGCAAATGGCTAAGTGTTCAAGTTCGGTTTGATGGCAGTTTTCAGGCTGAAGGGGCTGCTGGTGTGAAAGAGCGACAGCGACTGTGAGGATAATGTTTAGAAGCCAAAGACGGTGCACATTTAAATGTAAATAGCAATTTGGTGTCAGTCTTTCTCCAACTCCTTTCCATATTTAGATTCTCTACACATCCGGAAATTACTATTGTTGCCGGGGGGGGATGCAATTGAATAGCGGAGATGAAAATGACCCCCTCGGGGGGGGGGGGGGGGGGAGAGCAGCGTTTTACTATGGATAGAAACACCACAGGCAGGGAAAGCCCCGACCTTCCGCCACCTAATTGGAGATGTAGGAGCGCCCACTGTGACCCCGCCTGGTGCCAGATATCCTGATCTACTGTGAAAATAAATATCACTGAAAATCTTTGTATCTGGAAGACAAACAAAGCTCTGGCTTGGCGATTAAGCAACTTCTCTGTTGCCTTTACAACTGTTCAAGAACTGTGGAAAAATGAACACTTGGGTCACTTTTGATTACACAGAACAATATGCCTATCTGTAAGTAATAGGAAATGTTTTAACAATGACTCTAGTTGACCCCACTAAGAACCTTGACTTTCACCTGTTTTTGTTTGCTTTTTCTATTAGTCTATAGTATTAGTCAAAGCAATTAATTTTCGTTTGGCGGTCGCATTAAAGTAAATCTTGTGATACTGTTAGCCAGTGTATATGATACATGCTCAGTGCATTTGAGCTATGTACCTGTGTGAAAACCTTCTGAAGGTGCTGCAGTGCATTGTGGGACATCTTGCAGTTTAGGTCCACCCCGCTCGGTTTTTGCTCGCCCAACCTGGCCTTCTCTCCTTAGGTTTCAGCGGAGACATGTGCCAGGTAGACAACGATGAGTGTGCCAGCACACCCTGCCACAACGGCGCCAAGTGCATCGACCGGCCCAACGGATACGAGTGTGAATGCGCGGAAGGTACCTGCGCCGAGAGCTGCGCCTTTGTCCGAGCTTATGTGCGGCCATGCCCGGCCTGACCCTCGACCCTTCTCCCATCCCACCTGGCAGGTTTTACGGGCCCACTGTGCGAGGAGAACATAGACGACTGCAACCCCAAGCCCTGCCACCACGGCGAGTGTCGCGACGGCATCGCCACCTTCTACTGCGACTGCAACCCGGGATACACCGGCCTCATCTGCAGCATGCAAGTGGAGGAGTGCCTGAGCAACCCGTGCCAGAACCGGGGCCGCTGCATCGACCTGGTCAACAAGTACCAGTGCAACTGCCTGGCCGGGACCACTGGTGAGCGAGGCAGACGAGAGCACCGGCCTGAGTCTGTAGCTTAACAACTCTGAGTGTGTATCTGGATACAGGCAGCACGTTTGTACAGACTATAAGTCTGCTTCCTGGTCTGGCAAGTTTCCTCACCCTTCTTGACAGCAGTGGACTGGGGCTTTAAGCTTGGTAACCCTACTACCTGACCTGGCCTGACCTGCTGGCTAGTGAGAGCCAGAACTCATCAGTCAGGTTCGGGCCGGTGCAGTCAGTCCCCATGAGTCACACGCCGCCACCTAGTCTGAGTAGTAACGTTTTTCCCCCCCTGGATAGTGCTGCCACCAAGTGGAAGGTTGAGGTAGTGCCAGCAGCTCATGCTGTGCCTGTTTCCTGTGGCAGATCTAAGCAGGCCCATCTCTCCCATCTGCATCACCAGGTGTGAACTGTGAGATCAATTTCGACGACTGCGCCAAAGACCCGTGTGAGTACGGCGAGTGCCAGGACGGCATCAACGAATACAAGTGTGTGTGCAATCCAGGATACACAGGTACTCAGGCTCCCCCACCTGGCCACGCTTCGTCACTGCACCCATGTTTAGGAACACTGTAAATTCATGCATATTATACTCATGCTTGGCAGGCCTCTGTGGGGCAGACTGACTTCCTGGCGCTGTCTCATTCCCTTAGGGGAGAAGTGTGACGTGGAGATAAACGAGTGCGACTCTAACCCCTGCCTGAACGGGGGCACATGTGAAGATCGGCTGAATGGCTTCCACTGTCTTTGCCCCGCGGGGACCCACGGGCCCGTTTGCCACTCCGGGGCCGACCGCTGCTCCCCCCAGCCCTGTGACCACGGCGAGTGTGTGGAGCTACAAGATGGGTAGGGTGCCGCTCTCTGGTCCACTAACCCTGCGGTGTGTGCATGCATCTCTCGTGGCAGCGTGTGACAGAGTGTGACACCACTGTACTACGAAGGACTGAACGCAACAGTAGGGCTGGGCAATTAATCGAAAATTAATCAAAACCAACGTTCAGAACCTGTAATCGACGTAATCTTGCCCATGTCGGTTACTTTGTTTTTTTTTTCTTTTTAATTCTGTTAATACTTACAAAAAACGTTTAATACTTGAATTCAGTTCAGTAAATTAATTTGTGCAGTACTGTAATTTGAAAAGCGTTTGAAACAGCTGTACTGTATTTAGAAAGAGTTAATAAAATTCACGAAATAGTGATACTGTCCGTTTTATTACCTTAAAGTCGTGTAATAAATATACAAATGTCAATTAGATGGAAATCTGCCTGAAACAAAGAAAAAGAAAAAAAACTGGCTATAATGATCATCCGCTTATAGTGATCAAAACAGACGTGATCACGAGTATAAACGGTTTATTTTGTTTGCAAGAAATGGAAACTATTTTCTACTTTTTTTTGGGAACTTGCTTTTTACATTAAGACTAAAATTTGAGCTTTTTCGTTTCAAGCGATTTGTGCTTTGATTTCGGTTGTTCGAAATGTTCAGTGAATGACCATAAATGGTTTATCTATGTTTCCTTCAATTATTTTTAAATCATAGAGAGAAAATGTAGTCTTTCATTAGAAAAATATCCCAGCTTTAATAGTTGAACATATTTACGGTGCACACTTTATCAATAAAATATGAGGGCAAAAAAACAAAAACAAAATAATTGTTCATTAATCGTAATTGAGGTAAAATGTTCAATTAATGGTGATATTGATTTGAGGTCATATTGCCCAGCCCTATGCCTCAGCTGTGTGTCTGATGAGCCCCCTTGCCCCTCCCCCCCAGATACCGGTGCGAGTGCGATCCAGGTTGGGAGGGTCAGCACTGCGAGCTGGACATCAATGAGTGCCAGTCCAACCCCTGCCAACACGGAGCCACCTGTACCGACCGGCTCAATGGCTATACCTGCAAGTGCAAGCGTGGCTTCACAGGTAGGTTTCTGGGCGCCCCCTTCAGGCGCCGTTCTCCCTCCATTCCTCTTGGGAATTATAGGCTGTGTCTGAGCCTTCAATTTTCCCCCAGGTGAGAACTGTGAGGTCAACATAGACGAGTGCAAGTCCAACCCCTGCATGAACCGTGGTACCTGTGTGGATGGAGTCAACGGCTACAAATGCCTCTGCTCCCCACCCTACACAGGTAATGGGTGCGAATGCGGAGGCAGGGCCCAGGGAGGGAAGGGCGGGGCCCCACTCCCTGCCGGCTATTGGTCCAGGAGGGGCCAGTTTTGTGGGTGTGTCAGTTCAAGTAACGGTGAATCTGCGGGATATCCCTGTGCACCTGTGCATCATCACAGCGCGTATGCTCTGCACACAGGTCCGCAGTGCGCGGACAAGGTGGACTCATGCAGCACCAACCCCTGCCAGAACCGCGGCCGCTGCCTCAACCACCAGGGCAGCTACTCCTGCGAGTGCCAGATGGGCTACAGCGGGCGCAACTGTGAGATCAACATTGACGACTGCTCTTCCAGTGAGTCCCGATCCTTGTGCCCGCGGCCGCCCACTCTCTGCTCCCGTCCTCTCCCCCCTCACTCGGGCCCCATCTCCCCGCAGATCCCTGCTTGAACGGCGGCACCTGCCTGGATGGCGTGGGCAGCTACTCATGCAGCTGCAGGCCGGGCTTCCATGGCCGGCGCTGCGACATTGAGGTGGACGAATGTGGCAGCAACCCGTGCCAAAACGGCGCCCGCTGCAGCGACTATGTCAATAGCTACACGTGCGAGTGCTCACCCGGTTTCGACGGCATCCACTGCGAGCACAACATCCCCGAGTGCACGGAAAGGTATGGCGGAATCGCAGGCCACCCTCCCCCCACCATGCCCTGCTCGCCTGCCCACCTCATGCCGCCTCACCCGTCGCGTTTCTCGCTTGCAGCTCCTGCCTAAACAACGGCACCTGCATCGACGGTATTAACGAGTTCTCCTGCCGCTGCCGACCTGGTTTTACCGGAGCCTTCTGCCAGTATGAGATCAACGAGTGTGACTCCCAGCCCTGCAAGAACGGCGGCACCTGCACCGATGGCTTGGGCTCCTACCAGTGCTCCTGTCCACTGGAGTACACTGGTCCCAACTGCCAGGTGAGGCCTGTCTGCCGTGTCACTATGCCACCCAGTGCCAGTCGGGGTCTTAGCTGGACGTGACGCACTGTCAGGTGCCTAGTGCCATCCTGCGTGTTCCCCCCTCTCTGCAGTTCTTGGCAAACCTCTGCAGCGCCTCGCTGTGCCTCAATGGTGGGACGTGCATCCAGCGGGGGACGTCGTGGGGGTGCCACTGCCCCGAGGGTTGGACGGGGCTCTACTGCGATGTCCCCAGCATGTCCTGCCAGGCCTTCGCCACCCGCAAAGGTACCCCCTCTGCACCACCCTGCCGGCTGGCTGCATTGCCTCACGCACGCACCTGCCAGTGACTGAAATCCCGCACCCCTGTGCCTCCGTCAGGTGTGTCCCTGGACATGGTGTGCCAGCATGCCGGCCGCTGCCTGGACGTGGGCAACACCCACCGCTGCCAGTGCCAGGCGGGCTACATGGGCAGCTACTGCGAGAAGGAGGTGGACGAGTGTCTGTCCAACCCATGCCGCAATGGCGCCACCTGTGTGGACTATCAGGGGGCCTACGAGTGCCAGGTATCTGCCTCGACCCCCCACCGCCAGTGTGCGCTCTCTGTGTCCACTGCCACCGTGACGCCCCCTCTCTCCCCTCTGTCGCAGTGCAAGCCTGGCTTCCAGGGGGTCAACTGTCAGTACGATGTGGACGAGTGTCAGTCTCAGCCCTGCCTCCACGGAGGGACGTGCATCAACCTGGAGAACCGCTTCTCCTGCTCTTGTCCGCCGGGGACTCACGGTGAGTGGCATGTGCGTATGTGTGTGCGTGTCCTCCGCGACGGTGTATGTATGACCGTCCCGCCGCTGTCCGCAAACAGGAGCCCGCTGTGAGGTGGACGTGGACGACTGTGCGCCTGAGCCTGGCTCCTTGCGGCCCCGTTGCCTGAACGGGGGTCAGTGTGTGGACGGCGTGGGCCGCTTCCACTGCTCCTGCCCCCCGGGATTCGCCGGTGAGCGCTGCGAGGGCGACGTCAACGAGTGCCTGTCTGCGCCCTGCAGTGCCCCTGGCAGTCTGGACTGTATCCAGCTGGCTAATGACTACCAGTGCCGCTGTCAGCTGGGCTACACAGGTACCCGCATCAGGGGGTCCACCCTCTCCTCGGGAGGGGGGCGGTGTTTACACCACGGGGCAGGGGGGGTACGCCTACACCGTGCAGAGCATGACCCCTGTCCACACGGATCAGCTTGTGTGTCTGTGGGTGTTTGTTCCAAACCTTTTTAAAAAGTACATAATTTACATGCTTGTGTTTAGCAAATGCTTTAGTGTTTTTTATAGGCCATGTAAAGTACTCTCTGTATGTATTGTGAGTTTGGCGCTGCCACAACCAACAAGACTAGCAAGGGTCTCATTTGTGGGCCGGTCCCCTGTGAATTATCCGAGCAGCTAACCTCTGTTTGCTCGACCCTTCCGCTGGGCCGGGTCTACCTGATAAAGTGCCTCTTTGTCCCTCCTCAGGACGGCACTGTGAGTCCATGGTGGATCTGTGCAAATCCAGGCCGTGTCACAACGGGGGGATCTGCTCCATGAACACCAGCTCCATGCACGGATACAGCTGCACCTGCCAGCCGGTACGCTCTTTACTGCAGAGGCGGCTATGCTGTGAAATGCGTGTGCGTCCGTGTGTGCCCGTGTGCGGATATTACATTGTGGGGACCAAATGTTCCGACAATGTCACAAAAACTCAATTTTATAAAAATTTGTGACTGCAATCAGAATACTAAAAATGCCAAAAGTCCGGTATTTTGTTTGGTTACTTATGGATAAATAAGGATAGGGTTGGTTGGGGGTTAAGGTCGTCATTGTTGAGATTAGGGTTTTTCCCCATAGAAATGAATGGACGGTCTGCACAAAGATATTAATGTGTGTGTGTGTGTGTGTGTGTCTGAGCCGTGCTGTACATCCTAACTGCTCTCCTTACAATCTTACCTTTCATTCTTGTCCTCACGCTGACATCAGAGAGGGGTGAGGCAGCTCAGCCCAGGTATGACCTCAGGGGAGGGACAGTCTGAAAGGCGGCGTCTGTGTCTGTGCAGTGTGACGTCCTCACACGCTGACCTGCGTGCCCTGGCAGCTGCTCCCGCCGTGCGTGACAGTCACCATTTCCTCTCGCCCCACTCAGGGTTTCTCAGGGTTCAACTGCGGGGACCCTGAGGGCTCAGGCTGCATCAGCCTGCGTTGCCAGAATGGCGGCCGCTGCCAAGAAGGGCCAGGTGGGCGTCCCCAGTGCCGCTGCCTGTCTGGCTTTGAGGGTCAGCGCTGCGAGACGGCACAGAGCTGCCAGGCCGTGTCCTGCCTGAACGGGGGCACCTGCGAGGCGGACCTGCACTCCAGGGGGCGCCCCTACTGCCGCTGCCCCGCCCTCTTCTTCGGCCGGCATTGCGAGATGCGCCAGCCCAACCCCACGTTGCCCGCCATCCCCGAGACTGTGTGTCCATACCCCGAGTGCCAGCAGCAGGCAGGCGACCGTGTGTGCGACCAGCAGTGCAACCGGCACGAGTGCAAGTGGGACAGCGGCGACTGCTCGCTAAACTGGGAGAAGTCGTGGGAGAGCTGCGCTGCTCCCGTACCCTGCTGGGAGCTCTTCCGCAATGGCCGCTGCGACCCCGAATGCGACAACCCCGAGTGCCTCTTCGACAGCTTTGAGTGCCAGCCAGTGCCCTCTCTCTGCAAGTAGGTGGTGCTGCCACGTGGCTTGTGCACCGGCCCTGGCAGGTAGCGACACTGTTAACCCCCCTGCACCTCTCCTAGGTACGACAAGTACTGCGCTGATCACTACGCCAATGGCCACTGCAACCAGGGCTGCAACACGGAGGAGTGTGGCTGGGACGGCCTGGACTGCGCTACAGATGCGCCGCCGCAGGTGGCTGACGGCACACTTGTGGTGGTGGTCCTGCTGCAGCCGCACGAGCTGTTAGGAGACCTGCGTGGATTCCTGCGCTCGCTGGGCACGTTGCTGCACACTAACGTGCGCGTCAAGCTGGATGAGCAACAGAAGCCCATGATCTACCCCTACTATAGCCCAGAGAGTGACAGCACCAGCGGTGGGGCGGCCCTATCCAGAGGCAGGGGCAAGCGGGAACTGGGCGAGAAGGAGGTCATCGGGTAAGGCCGTCCTGAGCGCATCACGTGACCTAGATCGGCGTATCCAAATTTGTGTTGGATACCATGTAAAGTGACGGCTGTCCTCCCTGCACCTCAGGTCCAAGGCCTACTTGGAAATCGACAACCGGCAGTGCTCCCAGAACTCGAAGCACTGCTTCTCCAACACGGAGCTGGCAGCGTCCTACATTGCCGCCGAGTACCTGAAGAAAGAGCTGCCCTACCCGGTTATCTCCGTGAACAGTAAGCGGCCTCACGCTCTCAGTGACGAGAAGCATTCGCACGTGCTTCTGAGTGAGCTGTCTGCTGCTGATTTCATGATTGTGTACGCAAGGCAGCTTTGCTGCAGTGTCTGAGGAACATAAGAGAGCCCCACCGCTCCTTGCCCAGGTGAGCGCAGTGATGGTCCGAATCCCTCTCACCTGATGTACGTGGTGGGCGTGGCCGTCTTCATCATCCTCCTCATCTTGGTGCTGGGGGTGCTGGTGGCCAAACGCAAGCGCAAGCACGGCATCCTTTGGCTGCCCGACGGCTTCATCACCAAGAAGGACGCCAAGCGCCGCGAGCCCGTGGGCCAGGATGACTTCGGCTTGAAGTAAGTGTGGTGTCAGAACACCTCACCCAGATTGCGGTGATTGTGGATCATCTAACTGCCCCTCCCTCGCAGGAACATGGTGAAGCCTCAGGATGGAGGGATGATGGACACCAACCAGAACAAGGGGTGGCTTGAAGAGGGCCTACCAGCGAAGAAGGCGAGGGTGAGGAAGATGGCATGGTGTGATGGGGGAGGGGGGAGCCCGCCTGCCCAGGATCTGCCCCTCATGGTTGGTTCTGACTCCTCAGATGGAGGGCAAGCCGCTCCTGCCCGTGGGGGTGGACGGAGGCGTGGACCGGCGGGAGTGGACACTGCAGCACCACAAGGCGGCCGACATCACGCTGACGCCTCCCCAGGCTGACCTCGACATGGACTGTCTGGATGTCAACGTCAAGGGCCCAGGTAGCAGACCAGAAGTGTGGAGAAATGCAGCACTGCAGAGTCTTTGTGGCTCACACTCATGCTGTGCTTCGTAAGCCAGTTCCCAGGGAATCAGGGCTGTGATTGTCACTTATCGGGTTAAATGTACTTTTTTAAAGTAAACAACATTTGGAACAGCAGTAACCTGATGTTACCATGGTAGCATCTATATAAATGCTGACTCTGTAAATGTGTGAATCTAGCGCAGGAGAAGAGCATCATTCTTATGGGTTTGGTGTTTTCAGATGGGTTCACCCCCCTCATGCTGGCCTCCCTGCGTAGCGGGGGCACGGCGGACTGCAGCAGCCTGACGGGCGAGGAGGAGGAGGAGAGTGGGCTGGACGAGCCGGGGGCCAGTGTCATCAGTGACCTCATCGCCCAGGGTGCCACACTATTGGCACAGACCGATCGCACGGGCGAGACCGCGCTGCATCTGGCTGCCCGCTACGCCCGCGCCGACGCCGCAAAGAGGCTGCTGGATGCCGGGGCTGACCCCAACGCGCATGACAACATGGGTCGCACCCCCCTGCATGCTGCTGTCTCTGCTGATGCGCAGGGAGTCTTCCAGGTCAGTGGAACAAAACAGGCTAGCTATAATCACTGCTTTGACTCCTCATTGACTCCAACGAGTCACATATGAGTCTCAGAAACAGAAAAATTCTAAGCTGATTCGCTGATATGGAATATCCGAAAGGAGTGTGGGATGTCGTTTTGTTTTGTGTTGCGGTCATGCCACTCGTCACTGAAGCCCGCTTTGGTCCCTGCAGATCCTGATTCGGAACCGCGCAACAGACTTGGACGCGCGCATGAATGATGGCACCACACCCCTGATCCTGGCGGCGCGCCTGGCCGTGGAGGGCATGGTGGAGGAGCTTGTGCACTGCCACGCCGACGTCAACGCGGTCGACGACCATGGTGAGCCATAACCAGACTCACAGTGGCCCTGGCTGTACAATAGGAGTTGTAAGGTGGATGTTTGATGTGTGCAGTGTTACGCTTATTTATGACCATTGAAGGGTCTTTACCTGCTCACTGTCTCATCAGTCCAGGCGTGGACTGGCCTTCGGAAAATTCCGGATATCAGCCAGGGTGCCAGTCCAATGAGGCTGATGGCAAAATATCCCCCCTGGTGGGCAGCAAAATATCAAATTGGGGTCATTTGACAACAAAATCCCAGGCTGCATTTTGTTGCCAGTCAGCCCCTGCATCAGTCTAATCATGTGAAGCTGCATGCATGTATGTTCCCAGGCATGCACTGATGGTTTTGACCCCTCCTCCTCCCCAGGTAAATCTGCTCTGCACTGGGCTGCAGCCGTCAACAATGTGGAGGCCACTCTGGTGCTCCTGAAGAATGGAGCCAACCGGGACATGCAGGACAATAAGGTGTGAGCCGCCCCCTCTGCTCTCCCCGTTACCCCCCCTCCCGCTTACCTGGGCTGCCCTGCCCCCCATTCGCCCCCCGCCCCTTGCTCACTTACTCCCCTCGTTCTATCGTAACCATCCCGTCTTGTCTGGCAGGAGGAGACGCCCCTATTCCTGGCAGCACGGGAGGGCAGCTTCGAAGCAGCACAGGTGCTGCTGGACCACTACTCTAACCGGGACATTACGGACCACCTGGACCGGCTGCCCCGGGACACAGCGCAGGAGCGCATGCACCATGACATCGTGCGCCTGTTGGACCAGTACAACCTGGTGCAGAGTCCTCATGGCGGCCAGGCCCACATGGGCGCAGGCGGCACCCACTCCACCCTGGGCTGCGGCTCCGGTGTGGGCTTCGTGGGCATGCGTGCCGGACCCCAGAGCAAGAAGAGCCGACGCGGGGGAGCCAAGGCGGCCGGGGCCGGGACCGGAGGCGGGATGGCCAAGGAGCTGAAGGATGTGAAGACCAAGCGCAGGAAGAAACCGGCCGGAGGGGAGATGCCCTCCACGGGGCCGGCTGGGGGCGGGGCTGGGGGTGGTGCTGGGGGCGTCGCAGGCAATGCCAAGGCAGCCAATGGGGGCCTCTCTGAGAGCTCGGTCACCCTGTCGCCAATCGACTCCCTGGAGTCCCCGCACTCATTTGCCGGAGACGCTGCCGGCGTGAGCTCCGCCACCGCCGCCTCGCCGCCCCTGCTCTCCAGCCCCTCGGCACGGCCGCTGCTGCCCCCTGTCAGCCACATGCTGGGCCAGCAGCATGCCTGGGCGGGGCTCACCAAGCAGGGCTATGGCCTGCTCCCGCACGCACTGGGCGCGCCGCACCCCGCCTCCGGCATGCTGGGCCCTATGAATGTCACCATGAGCCGGGAGCAGCTCCCCCCCATAGTCACCTTCCAGATGATGGCGCCGGGCACCGGTCAGGCCATGCTGAAGCAGTCGCAGCTGGGCCAGCTGCAGAGCCAGGTGCAGCCACACTCCCAGGCTCTCCCCCCTCATCTGCAGTGTGCACCGGGCATGATGTACCAGATGCCGGACGTGGGTCTCACGCGGCCCCTGTCCCACACCCTTCCCCACCCCCACGGCCACTCTGTCGCCCACAGCAACGGCCTTGGCGACCCCCAGCCTCGTCAGCTCCCTCCCTACCACACCATGCAGAGTCCTGTGGATAAATACCCGACACCCCCCTCCCAGCACAGCTGTGCCACAGCCAGCTCTGAGGGCACGACACCAGGGCACCCGGCTCACCCCCCCAATGAGCACCCCTACCTCACCCCGTCCCCGGAGTCGCCCGACCCCTGGTCATCGTCCTCCCCCCACTCCAACTCGGACTGGTCTGATGTAACAACCAGCCCCACCCCTCTGGGGAACCTGCACGCACTGCCCCCGTCCCGGCACACACACATTCCGGAGCAAGCGCCACGGCAACC
The DNA here is from genome assembly GCA_026781145.1 of Hippopotamyrus pictus. Classification (NCBI taxonomy): domain Eukaryota; kingdom Metazoa; phylum Chordata; class Actinopteri; order Osteoglossiformes; family Mormyridae; genus Hippopotamyrus; species Hippopotamyrus pictus. The sequence continues at coordinate 4,181,339 of JAODLC010000036.1, read as the reverse complement.
ACAAGCGCAGCAGATGCAGGCGCAACAGCCCCAACACAGCGGCATGCAAGTCTATGCATAGGCTCTGACCTTTGACCTCTTCCTTATGTCCATATCCTCACTAAGACAGCTGGCTGACAGCAATCTGCTCTGTCCCCCTTGACTTTACACTTCTGGGTCATTTTCCCTTCTCTCACTACACCCCAGGCTTCTCCTTCCGCTCCTTCAGTCCTCGAAACTTGCATTTTCCATAGTAGCTATTTAGTTCCAAAGTGTCATTGTGCTGCTGACCGTCAGCGAAAACCCTTCGCTCACTGCCATCGCTGTCATGGGCTTTCATTCGTGAGAATCTGCAGTATCACTGTTCTTTGTCCTGTTTGTGTGCCTGTTCATTATGTGGACTGAGCTCATCTTCAGAGATTTACAGGGAGTTATTTCACGTTGCACTATGCAGTGGGTAACATCTGCTGACCTGAGCTCCATCAGCCATGAACAAACAGTGATGTTCTGCCAGGAAGATGGATGGAAACGGGTGGAAAAACTGAGGACAGACGATATTTCCAGTGAATGGACTTCTTGCCATAATGCATAACTAATATTTTCTCTTTCTTTTGAAGGATAAATCTTTATGTAAATTTCAATTTGTCTTCGCTCTTCATCCCTATGCAGTTTTTCATAGAGTAACGTTACATTTTTTCTTGTTAGTATGTTAACTTAATTCTGGGTTTTTCCATCTGTAAAACTTGTGATAAGCTGTATTTTTTGTTTCTAAACCAAAAATAATGTTGTGTTGATGGGTGGTTTTTGGTTATGATGTTGTGAAGCCTTGGTTAATGTTGTTAAGAAGCCCCCTGTTCGGCCCAGTGGGTTACAAGGCACACAGCCTGATGCGTATAAGATCGCCCTGGTGTTTCATTGGGCTTCTACTTAAACTGTGGTGCAAGAGGTGATTTTTTTTTCTACATGTAATGTACATTGTTTATATTGCTCTCTGTACTAACTGGTATTCTTCTGTCTGAAAGGGTGGCAGGGTGTCAGGGTGCAGTGTGAGATGGGGGGGGGCGGGGGGAGACAGTCTGTTACTGAGAAACACAAGTTGAGACTGATGGTTGGGACAGAGAGACTGTCACTGTCACAGCATTATGAGTGCCTCATGAGTCTTACCAGGCTCTAGTGACCTAGAACAGGTCACTAGTGGTGACAACACTGATGCACATTGGACAGGAGTGTGGCCTCACGCTGCCCCCTCCTGTCCTCATTTTTCCTATACAGTGACGATGTCATCATTGTTGCCTTTCCTTAAATACTGTTTTATATTGTGCCTGCTTTCATCAGTGTAACTGGCCGTTTTTTTTTTTTACTTTTAAATAGCAATTATTCACTTTCTCTTAATTGCAATCAATGTTTCGTGCCTTTTAAATTCTGATGCAATTTAAGATCCACATTGAATATGTCTGAGACGTGTTTATATTGTAGCATTTGTTCCTCATGAGGTTAGCTTTCTCTCTCTCTCTCTCTTGCTGTCATACATGTACAGACAATCAGTGAGCGTCTCTTACACGGTGACGGCCCACGAAACTGCGTCTGAACGATACCAGTTTTTTAACATTTACAGATGTTACTGTAATTGGCTTTTTAAAGTAGAATGGGAAAACCTTTTACCTGTGGTACATTTATATATGATTTTGTCAGTGTTTGACTTTTTCTGGACCAGCAGATGAGCAGATAAATCGATGAGCCCCGCTTAGATGTAAGATATTTATCTATGATGAAGCGTGATTAAGGTATACGGAGGAAGAAGCTGGTGATTTTCCTGTGGCCTATACTACGAAGCGGGGTTACTGGCTCATCGGGGTAACTTGTCGGATTTAAGGTACCACAGTTTAAATGG
>JAODLC010000036.1:4138669-4154513 GCA_026781145.1 Hippopotamyrus pictus | reverse complement strand
CCCACCCTGGATCCGCTATGCGAATGAATGGCCCCCAAGTGTTCACTCAGCGACTCTCTCTGTCTCCCTCGCGCTCTCAGCCCCGAGAAAGAAGCAGCCGGGTGTGAAGATGGAGAGAACTGGGAGCTAGAGAAAGAGAAAGAGAGAGAGAGAGAGAAAGAGAAAGAGAAGGTCCAGTGCTTTTACCTGTGCGGGGAGTAACACAGCGCCTCATGTCCATCCACTCTCCGTAAGTCCTCATGCATTACAGAGTCTCAGAGAGTCACACTGGGAAGCCCAGGGCAGAAGAGGTGAAACGTACTGGGAGGGATGTCAGTCCATTACAGGGCAACTAACGCTAACTATGACACCCTGAACCCTCACCCAGCCCTAACCGTAACCATAAGTAACCAAGCAAAATACAAGAGCTTTTGCATTTTTAGTTTTTTCATTGCAGTCACAGATATTTATTAAACTGAGTTTTCCCATAAGTGAAAAAACAGGTATTCATCACGTTGTGGGGACATTGCGTCCCCATGAGGTAAGATATACCCGCTCACACACACACACACACACACATAAACAACTACACACAGACTTGAGTCCTATGCATTGACATTAATAGCAGGAATATTCTATAGTTCACCTAGGCAGTGCATAAAATAAAGCTGTCGCGGTGTTAATATCAAGGCCCAATTTAGGGAAGGTTGGGGCCACCTATGCAGCATAAAATTCTCCATACCAGCTCCGTGGACCCCACCCCCGGTCAGCCCGTGCGTGAGTCTGGCCTCGGTCATTATTATCACTGTGGTATTATTAGGTTACACCTCCTCACTCCATCCTCGACCTCTGAATCTCAGACTTTCCCTCACATAATAAGCACAGAGAACTTGGCCTGAAACTAGATGCCACATATTTAAAAATACATACTTGTAAAATACTCCCATTAGTTCAGCGTGTTATATTCACAACCGCCACAGACAGTCCACCAAGTGAATGAACAAGTACCTAGAAGCCAATGAAGCGTGTGCAAATATATCACTCCTGAAGCTGGAATGCTTTCATCCAACTTAAACTGATTTATCCAAGGGCTCTAGTTCTCATAAAAACTTAATTTCTGCTTCATTTCTAATGTATATACCTGAAAACGGTTATGTTATTCTGCAAGCCCTTGGCTGGAGTATAGTTTTGTAAATCAACTGAATAGAATGTATGGGGTATGCTGCGTGCAGGAGTCTGTGAGTACTGATACTATCACTGACTCTTGTTGCTGCAGCAATAGGAATCATACAAACTTTTATAATTGAATGAGTATTGTCTGTGTTGCAGTTTGTGAACATTGATATCTTCAGTGACACCCATTGGTACTGCGACAGGAATCATACAAACCTTCTCACATTTGACACTTAGGAGGAACATTTAATTATCATTTGTCTAATCACAAATAGTGACTTAATTAAATGATCACCAAATAATTTTGACTTGACATTATTGATTGCAATACTTGATTGAATACTTGTTAAAACTTTTAACCAAACCGCTGGATTTATTGCAACTACATTTCTTAATGAAGGAAATTATGCATCACTTAAATGGCAATTAAATTAACGAGTTAATTTTATTAATCTAATCATTTTATTTGATGCATGTCACATATAATTATTAGAATTGTTGCATTTTTATTATAATAAATGCTTCATATACTAATTTTAATAGATTTCAATTTGAAGATGTTATTATGACTGAAGCTTGTGTGAAGCTTAACGCTGACATTTTTATACCTCAGGCATATGAAAAATGAAGACGGCTTGATTCAGAATTACTCTACACTATAAGGTACAATTTTATACAGTATGATACAACTTAATACGTCTGATAACACCCAAAAAGCATTCTATGTCGTGCTATGAACTTTTTGGGCAGTTAAATCCAAACTCTTCATTCACTACATTTAAGTTTCACTCCTCATATAAGTTTTGTAACAAAAAAAAAATATATATATATATTTATATTTAACTTTGTAAAGTACTGATATCTATCCATCTGTTTTCTGTATCTGCTTATCCCACTGAGCGTTGTGGGGGGGTCCAGAGAATAGCCTGGGACTGGGGGAGAAGGCCGCAGTACCCAGAGAGAACATGCACACTGCACATATGGAGCCTTGGTGGAGACCCAAACCCTGCTCCTACAGGTATGAGACGACCATGCTAACCACTGCACCACCTAACCCTACCCAGCCTAATCCCCCAGAATAGTATCCATACAGCTGAACGTCAGTTAGAATGTGACCATGTAAATTCATACATTCAGTACATATGAACAATACTGTGCAAAGATCTTAGGCATTCAAAGAAAATGACATTTCAATGATCTTAATGTTGGTGTAAAACTACAGTGTCTCTGTCAAAGTAAATCAGCCTGACCATTTAAAAACTCTCCTCGAGTCACTCCAGTGTTTGCAACCACCATCCATCACACCCCTGCATTTTTTGACTCGACCATTAACACTCCATGTTCGGCTAATCAATACCTCATAGTCATTTAACAGATTTAATTAATTACTTAAGGAGAGGTTAGGGAACCTTAGTGGTGTTTATCTAGCCGTCCAAGGAGATATCAGTTTGGAGAACGGAGGAATATTATTGTTACTGTTCATTTGTGTATATTCTAATGTTAAATGGTGTGTTTTTTTCTGAGCATATATACACTCAGTACCCAGATAAATAGCTTTAAACATTTTCTTTGTCTGGCAAATTCTTTTGCACAGTACTGCATACATACGGAATTGCTACAGTAAAATCAAATTTGAATTGTAATACTACATGGTTGGCACAGGGCTGAGAAGCCACACTCACAGCACAGGTAAAGGCATAATTAAATGTGACTTGGTGAGGTTGGGTGGTGCGTGCCTGGGGGATGGGGGGGGGAGTGAGGATTACTGTGGGGCCACAGCCCCCCAGGGGCTGTACGGCTGCTTCCTGGCCACAGCCCCTGTTTGTCCCGCCTGACCTGGCAGAGCAGGGGGGCAGATCCTGCACCGATACACCCTCAATCCCACGCCTGTCCGAAGCTGTTATCCACTGAGTGTGAGCAGCTCGTTGGGCTTAGTGCGTCTGACCCGGCTGGGGGGGGGGGGGGGCGGCAGNNNTAGATGGGGTGCTGTGGCCGCTTAGCTGGAATGGTGCCCCAAGCGAGACCTTCATGGTTTATGAGTGCAGGATGGTTCATTTGGTTCAGCTCTGGTTTGATCGGGCTCTGGTATGAAGGCATGCCCAGCTTCTCAGTCCACTTCCCTTATTCCCTTATTTTACAACACAATGCCAATATGATCTCTGCTTAATTCGTAAATAATGTTTTATTTACTGCTGCAGTCTTCTGTTAGGTGTCCGAGGATGTGAGTTTTTCTCCTTTGAGGAGGTTCATTCAGGAGGTCTGGTGTGGATCTGAGATCCTAGCACAGGCCTGGCATTACCAGTGTAATTCCAGTTAAACACATTGTGAAATATTGTATGTAAATTGCCCATTTGTATGTATAATATTTCCACATCCCAACTAAACTGACCGCTATAATTGCATCTATAAGACACAAAATGCACTTAGTGAAGTATATTTTGAAGCCATAATTTTGAAGCACTGTTGCGTATTTTTATTTTACATTGTAGGGATTGGTGTGAAAATCCAGCCTTGAGACAGTTATGGGGGAGATGTTCAAGTAGCGAGTGGTAAATGCAGGCGGGTGGAGTGGGTGGTTAAAGGCTGAAACACCTGCATATCTATATATAGTATTTTAGCTGTAATGTTATTAACACATATTAAGAATCTGATATTCATAATCGGAAAATATCGAAATCAATAATTCCCATTATTATGGTGTATTTACAGTGAGTACCTGAGGCAGAACCATACAAGAAACCCAGGAGGTTTCTGGGAGGACTGGGCTGAAAGCCTGTTCACGTAACCCTGAGTTAGATAGCCCCTGTTCATCTTTAAGCCTATTGTTCTGTTCTTTTCCTAGGTTATCTTCGCTAATTTAAGCACTCAGTGTTGCCCTGAACTCCTTCAAATAGCCTATCTATACATGCATCTTAAAGCAGGGTAGCGTGATCTTAAATATATTTTAAACATTATTTATATTTTTTCATGAACATTACTAATTAAAAAAATATTAATGCATTTACAATACATGCACCAGAATTCATTTATACAATATACATTTTGACACATTATTGAAATATTAAAGCAGATATTCACATTGTCTAGATTAAGAAGGCGGTCATACTCAATAAAATGCTTCAGGAGATTTAATATATTCACTACACATTATACACATACATGGATAGTAGAATTTTTTTAACGATAAACAAGTACTTGGGCATCAGAAGGCAGGCCTGCTGCCAAGCGAGAGGTCGGGCTCGCCTACTGCCGCCGTCGTCACAGAAGGTCGGCCTTATAAGAGCGCGCTTCGCAAACACACCTGGCACAGGACACAGAGAGGGACAGAAACCAGACACCGGGGGCTGGACTGAGAGATAGGTTAGAGTAAGCGAGTAAATACATGGGCATCGTTCGGTATACTTAGTATTTAAAGGGGGAAAAAAACAAGCTGCTTAAGGAAAAACAACAACAACCTGATTTTTATGAATCTTGCAAACTTCTCTTACTACTCGGACATGTGCAACATGACGGCAGAGTCAGAGCACTCACCAGCCGAGGCAGTGAGTCCCTTAGGGGTGTCCCCTAACCTCAGCATGGAGTCCCCAGTGGCCCCGCCACCGCTTCTGATTCAGACTCGGGCCAAAGACGGAGTACTGATCAAGTCTGAGCCTGGGGGGTGCAGTCCCAACACGGACCGAGAAGAAGGAGTCCCTCTGAGTCACGCTGACGACCACTTACCCCCTTCGGGAGGCCGGCGCAGGAAAAGACCGGTGCAGCGCGGGAAGCCCCCTTACAGCTACATCGCCCTCATAGCCATGGCTATCGCCAACTCCCCCGAAAGAAAGCTCACTCTGGGGGGCATCTATAAATTTATCATGGAGCGCTTCCCTTTCTATCGGGAGAACTCAAAGAAATGGCAAAACTCGATTCGCCACAATTTAACTCTCAATGACTGTTTTGTCAAAATCCCACGGGAGCCCGGTAGACCGGGGAAGGGCAACTACTGGACCCTGGATCCTGCCGCTGAAGACATGTTTGACAACGGGAGTTTCCTACGCAGGAGAAAAAGATTCAAGCGCACCGATGTGAGCACCTACCCTGGGTACGTGCAGAACTCAAGCGCCTTCACCCCGACACCCATGGGGCGATCGGCATACGCCAACACGCTGTATCCCGGAATGAGCACCAGCTACGGTTCGCAGAACCCGGGAATGCTGCACCATTACCCAGCCCCGGCTGGGGTCACCCAAGGACAGCACAGAATGTTCAGCATTGACAACATCATCAGTCATCAAACAATAATGCAGAGCGGGTCAGGAGGAGAAATCAGCCCTCAAGCATTGGCCTTGGGCGGCGGAGAGCTGGGTACGATGCCCACCAGTTGCTCAGTCAGCGGCCCCGACCCTCCGTCATGCTTCCAGTCACAGACTGTAAACCCCAACGCAACTGTGCTGACTAGAGGCAACGGCGGCATGTCTTCAAACCTTGCGACCACATACTCATATCCATCATCCGCCTCTCCTCCTCATCTAGCGACGATGACTCACGGCAGTTTCCCCCAGGGCGGCTCCCAGGTTTACTACGCAGGGAACAGACTCTCTCTCCCGGCTGTGCGCACTGGCTCTTGCGCTGAACACACAGAACAGTTGCTGGGGCTTCCCGGTACCACCATGAACTCCTACAACAACACTTACATGCGACCGGCGAGCTTCGCGCCCGGACTTGAGCGATATATGTAGGAACAAGTCAGCTTTTATAGACTCACCGTAGAAGCCTCATCTTTCGCGTTTTCCACGATACTGATAAAGCGGTGAAATCCGATAATTCTCCATTTGCTATCATGTGTATGACTGACGTAAAAAAATGCCCCAATGTCATTTAATGTCATCTAAAATTTACTTGATATAGGCTATCTGGATATCTCAAGCATGTTTTCTTTCAAACAAGGTATTTTAATTCAGTACTTTCCTGTATTTATCTAAAGAGGAAATGGCAGCCTTGCAAGTTAGAAGCAAACATGTACAACTGAATGATTTTAAAATATCAGGCCTATAATTGGTTCATTGTTGTTAAATGAGCTGCCGTCAAGCAGGCATATTTTCATGGAACCCCAGAATTTTATAAACGTTATTTCACACGAACTGCAAACAGATGTGTTAGAAACGTTTGTCATCTAAACTTAACACGTATGAAAACGTTTGTATAGATTGTTTTAATTCTGCAACCGGAGTTCTCTTTTTTAATTATATGTTTTAGAAAGCAATAAACGCCTTGCAGAACTGCAGTCCGGTATTATAACAATGAATCTCCATAATCGTTTTTTTCCCCACAAAAGACATTTCCATCTTCGAGCTGCTTTTTGCTGGTCAGGGCTGTGAGAGGCCAGACAGCAGGTTTCCCCATGCAGTCCAGGCCTGGGGTGAATCCGGAAAAGCCTTACCAAAAGATCCTAAAATAAAACAAATAACAGCTAATGATCATAATCAGAGTTATACTTAGGTATAGTCCTTTGTTAACTTTATATTACAATTTCAACGACACTTGCAAAAGACGCCAACAAAACTATTCAAGTGTTACAATTAAATAGCTGTCACTGGAATTTACACTTAAAATATCCTAATGTCACACTTAATTCACGTTATTTAAAGTCTTTCGAGTGTATAATTTTGCAGACGTTTTCAATAAGTTGTAATGGCAGGAATCACTACACATACCCAGACTATAGTAAGAAGAAGACGGTGAGGATACGTTTCAGGTTGGGATACATTACTGCCAGCTACGATGAGAAATACGAATCATTTGTTTTTAGACATATAAAATATCTCTTGCATAAGACCTAAATGAAAAATGACAACCTATCGACCAAGTGCACAAAACTAACTCTCGAATCATAAAGAACACATTAACAAATCAATGCGATATTATCCGATCACGTGAAATGCGACGCACAATAATCAACATCATGCACATTCTGAAATCCATTCTTTTGTGCCGAATTGAACTGAACCGACATGTCAGAACGCGGTACGAACTATGCGTAGTTTATTTGATTCAATCGCTATGTATGTAAGATATTTCATGAAAAATACACTGAAAACATGATACTGCAAACGTCGATTCCTTTCCTAGACAATGCACATAAAGGATGACATGCCACCAGTGTCAGTCAGTTGGCCTTAACGCCGCTGCAGGCCTTTCACGGCGTGAAGGGGTCACTGCATGGGACCGCAGAATTACAGAATCAAACCCTGCACATTACTTAAATTCCAATAACAATATAATGACCCATCCTAACGTGTATTACACCAAGATGCATTCTGGGATTTCCGTCTGTAATACGCGTACTGTGATCATAAGATTAGATACCAGCAGGCAGCGTGACCCTCGTCTGGCGAGGGTTTCTCCCGACGAAAAGGTTAGACCGACACCTGGTGGTGTGGTGTGTCCCTTCACAATCGCTTGATTTTTGTTGTTTTTTGCTGATTCCTTTCTTCGACGCTAGATGTCAGACGAAACTTTAAAATGGCTTTTATTTGGTGTAACCGTTTTATTTTGTCATCCACGGATAACAACGAATGTGAATAGATTTGTTTTGAAGCAAGATGAGAAGATTTGAATTTTTGACCGTAATGTTTGCGTACTTTAAATCTAATCCAAATAAAACATAATTTACCTAAAATATTAGCCACAGATGCGTGAGACGTAATGTTCGCGTCTTTTCATAGAAAAAAAAATCATAAAATCTAATGGCCAATGAGACTAAGCAATTACATCGTCCAGTTTATTTAAAGCAAATCTAAATGTTTTACTCTTCTATGCACTTATATCATATTTCGTTTCAAAAAGCAGAAATATAGCACAGAAAATAAGACTCAAATATGACTATTATTCGAAGGTGTAGCAGCAAATAGACTATTTGAAAATAAGAAATGATTTTATAAAATATTGAACTGTTTTATCTCAGAGTGATACCTTAGCAGAGTTAAATACTATTTAGCTTAAAATAGCATAGTGTCCCGAGGCTCAGTGAAAAGTGAATTTCGTTGATGACAAACATCTGTACTACTTAGTTATATATCGTTACATTTTGACCAAAGTAGCCTCAAACGGTTCTGCGTACGGTCCACCGTCCGAGAACATTGGGTGTCTTGTGCGGATAATGTTCGTAATACAATGTTCTACTTTTCGAAATGGTCAGTTTGCTTTGTTTAGAAGTCCGCTCCCTGGTAGGCATCAGCCATTGCGAATAATAATGGCTTAGATTGAATGATCGCGTTTTTAACAATTTATCAGTTACCAAACAAACACATACAGTATTTGCATTCGCAGTGCGGACTAAGCATATATTCTAAATTTATGCTCTACATTCATAAATTCTGAGCCATTCTCAAATCCCCAGGCCAGAACTAGACTACATGTATCCTCTTATTTGCATACTTCTGGAATTATCCTAAATTGCGATTTAAATTTTGACTACAACCAATAATCTCAGTGGAAGCTCTGCGTTAATGTTCTAAATGTTTTTTTTTTTTTTTTAAATCGTTTTTATGCGCGTAGCATAGAAAGCTAATCACGACCCGCGGTGACCTGGCCATCCTCCTGGACACCTGTTCGGGTCCCAGTCTAAACCATGAAAGCTATGTAGCCGCGTTCGCCAAACATTCCGTGGAAGCACTGGCACTAGAAAATGGGTTAGTAACAGGAATTGAACTATGTGATTGTGGAAAGCTGTATTTGTCGGCTGTTTTTAATATCGTTTTTAACATTATTATTATTATGGCATCAAGAATCGAATAGTTATAGTTGAACTAAAATTGATGTTTTCTTAAACCATTGGATATATAATAGACCACCAAAATTAATCCAATTTTGAAATCTAAACAATTAGAACTGATGGGGGAAACGGAGGTGTGGGATTAAACAACAACGACGACAATAATAATAATAATTATTCACCTGTGTATAACTTTCCATAAAAGGTTCGGTTAAAGTATAAGAAGCAGAAATACATGATGTACATTAAGTACATACGCTTGAGTTGGGTTATAAAGCACGGTACACGGTACAGCTGTCGAAGTCTCACTGAACAGATTCAGATTGTCGAGATTTTAGATACGCTATGTTCTAACACCAACTGGATCTATGGTTATCATTGTCTGTGCATCATTTATACAAACTAAATACATGCAAAAATTACGGGAAAACACAAGTTCAATCTTGACTACATTTCGTGATTACATTTTTACAGATTTACCTCATATTATAAAGAAATTTTCGGCACGGTAACTTAGGGGGAAATTAGTTGCTGTTTTCTGTAGAGAAGATATCGTGAAAGTCTCGCGTCAGATTCGATCATCATACACATTATAATAGAAGTGCAACTTCTTACACGTTCTTATAGTGTCTAATTCAAACAAAATCCAATAATGGAAGGAGCTAAACTGTATTGTCAAACGCTTCGAGAATTCACGCAATAAATGCGATTACATTAATCGGAAAATAAGAGTAGGTGAATATATAACGATGAAAAGGAATAACAAAATCGGAGACAACGCGCGCGCAAACACCCGCGCAGGCACAAGCGCACACACAAACACCACAGTAAATGTACGTAACTTCATACTTCTACTCAATTGTTTGCTATTCACAGAGCTTTCTTAGACCTACATAATTCAGTCATTAGTGTATTAGCCGGAACACAGTATGTAGTTAGAATCTGAAATAAAATTTTCGTCTTTCTTTATTAGCAAGAAACTAATATTTCATTGGTTAACAAACATGTACATCTACATACACACATACATATACACCGACTAACATTAACAGGTTAATTAAAATATGTGGGGGAAAATGGGCGTATTTTATTAATATGTGAAAGCCTTTCGGACGATGCTGTCTCTGCCGTTGAACAAAGAAGCGTATTTATGGTATGCAGGTTGACAACGTATGAAAAAGAAAAAGACGCGTGAAAGCAGGTAATTGTCTATGGTGACATGTGACTCTAGCTAAAAAAAAACAACAATAATGAACAACAATACAATAAACAGGCAAAATAAAAAAAACGTTATTGTTAAGATTATTTGGATCGACCAGGGAATTGATTGTGATTTGCATATACCTTTCTCGAGATAATTACGTTGGACATACGGTAAATCTCCACAATTCTGAAAGAATAATTAGCCTGTATGAAGAGAGTCACACACCAATCATATCATTTATATTATAAACAGTGTCAATAACGAACAGGCTCAGCTCAATACATTACTATTGTTGTTGCTGTTGTTGTTGTTGTTGATGATGTGGATGATGGTTATAATGGTAATTTTTAAGGATACGGCTGTAGTATGATCTTTAAAATAAGAAGGCCTTCTTCAAAGACCATCGCGAGGCTTATGCAATACATTTAAACGGTTATTAATTAAAAGACCTGCAATTGTGAATTATGTACGTCCATGATGAGAAATATGATGAATAATTTATTCAGCTTTCAGCAAATATTTATTTAGCACATGAAAGCAAACCGAATGATAATTTGTAAACGCGTATGTATTATGCCTCCTCCTTGGAACTGAAGAAAACTCAATTGTAGTCAAATTTATTCTTTAAAAACCCTTTTAATTTTGCATAAATTAGCTTTTCCATATGTAATAATCAAGTAAGAAGTGGGTGTTGGCCTGACTTTACGCCACACAGCGGGGGAAAAATATTTCAATTGTTATTTTTTCCATTTCCCTCCTGCTTTTTGAGAATAACAGATGATGAGCTAAAGGAAACATCAGTGCACGACTCTGTATTCAGATTTAATAGATTATGGAAATTAATTAATTAATTATTAATGTCTAACTGTCTTATTTTTATTTGCTATGGTTCGTTTGATAATATTGAATGCTCTTTTGATTCATTTATAATTAACATCATACGCAGTTTACGGTAACTGCAGAGGGAAATTTAAAGCAATCATACTATTCTGGTAGTAAACGGTAACAGGGCTATATATTCCGTTACTGAAAGGCTACTTTACGCGTTATTATATATCGACAATTAATCATCTACATTAACTTTAGGCCACTAGCTAAATGTTTCACGCCTGGTATTCTGCAGTTTGTTTCATTAGCCGGAATCTGAAAGGCTATTTTCTTCACTGCTTAATTACTACATATTTACAAATACGTGTTATGTAAATTTCAAGACATCATATTATTGCTGAGGTGGCAATTAACGAAACTGGGAATGTGATGACGGTTCTTTCTCTTATCTCTCCCTGTCCTTTCTCACATCTTTCCCTCATTTCCTTGAGTTCCCGGTAGCGGTGACACGCGGATCACGTGACAACGCAAGTTGAATAAATGGTTTTGAGAGTCGGCAGGGGAGAGAATGTTTGGCTCGCACGGGACACGAAAGCAGCGTCTCTGTGCTCAAAAAAATAAATATTCACACCAGTATATGTATATATGCACACGGAAGAAGAAATTACAATATTAATTATTAACTAAATTAGGCAACGACGAGAAAGCGCATTATTTAAACAAACCAGCTTAAAAAAAAAAAAAAACGACTCTGAAGAAATATATTCCTCTATATTCACGTATTCTTGCATTTATGTTACTATTGCAAGAAATCATTTTGATTATTATGCGCTTGTGAAATCGCGATCGCTCCAGTCACAGGAGAGTTTCCACTTCAATGCTAGCATTGCGACTCAGACGGTGGGGCCACGTTCTGGAGAGAGAAGGCTTCACTTCCTATAAAATGATTCTTTTGATCTGTTCGTGATTCATTTTTTTTTCACCGCAAACGGAGACTTTGTGCTTGGCGACCAAACTGGGAATTGTTCGGATTTTCAGAAGAGAGTGATTTCGTGCTGTTTTTTTTTTTTTTTTTTTTTTTTTTTATCGACCTACAGTTACGAATCCAAACGTTTTCTGGTGCAGGAGCTGCAGACACGCGACTTGATAGCGTGACCACCTAAGGATGACATTGGGGACGGATATGTCCGACAACTCTGCTTTGTCCGAGGATGTGGACATCGATGTCGTTGGAGGTGACATATCTGTAGGTAAGGATGGGAAATACCTACATCACCATCACGACTATAACTTGGGCAATGACTCTGATGACAACCTTTCCCAGAATGCCAGGGACTGCGCCTCTTCCCCGAGCCTGAGCAACTCTGGGTGTCCGACAGAACGAGTTGGGGTAGAAGAAGAATCTGGCGGAGGAAACTTAGTTGGAGGAAAATCGGGAAAAAACACGCTGGTGAAGCCCCCTTACTCATATATTGCCCTGATTACAATGGCGATTCTGCAAAGTCCCAAGAAGCGCTTAACACTAAGTGAAATTTGTGAGTTTATCAGCAACAGGTTCCCTTATTACCGGGAAAAGTTCCCCGCTTGGCAGAATTCGATTCGGCACAATCTCTCTCTCAATGACTGCTTTGTCAAAATTCCTCGGGAGCCTGGCAATCCAGGAAAGGGGAACTACTGGACCCTAGACCCGGAGTCAGCCGACATGTTCGACAATGGGAGCTTCCTGCGCAGGAGGAAACGTTTCAAGAGGCACCAGTCGAATGAGATCCTCAGGGACCCTGGGGGGTTCCTGCCGGGCTTTGGGTACGGTCCCTACGGGTACAACTATGGTCTCCAGCTACAGAGCTTCCATGCCCATCACCCATATCACGGTCACCATCCGGGAAGCACCATCCCTTTCCAGAACCCGCAATGTGCACTCCCTACTCCGGCCACATTTCCTTCACCACACTCTCTTCCCTCACTTGTGGGGTCCGACTTGAGAAAGCCATTTTACCCACAGCTTAGTCCGACTTTGCCTGGACTAGCGCCTTTGAAAGTGAACTCTAGCACCCCAAGCCGGCCTTCCTTCTCTATAGACAACATAATCGGCGGAGCCAACACTCCGGCTCCCCCTTATTCTGCACAGCCGGCCAGCCAAGCACAGATCTTGGCAATGCTGACTCCTGCACTCGCATCTGCCTCTAACCACTTGAATCTCTCCCAGGAAACGCTGTTGCAACCGACCAGCGCGCAGACTTTTTCCAGCAAAACGACAAACATTAACGGTTGTCACTTCTAAATCGACAACAAAACAAAAAGCACAGAACTTCTTTAAGTTCCAATAAGGTTCTATCACCGTATGCGAAGGTAGGATAATATTCTTTGCGACACTATGGAGCATTTTGTTCGTCTCAACACGTGTTTCTTAATCGTCATAGAATAAAAATAAACATGCGTTAAATATATTTATGGTCTGTAAATATGTATAATATAAAGGGAGACGCCTATTAAAATCGTATTCAAATGAAGGTTTCGCAGACTTGCAGA
The DNA here is from genome assembly GCA_026781145.1 of Hippopotamyrus pictus. Taxonomy (NCBI): domain Eukaryota; kingdom Metazoa; phylum Chordata; class Actinopteri; order Osteoglossiformes; family Mormyridae; genus Hippopotamyrus; species Hippopotamyrus pictus. Next base: position 4,141,044 of record JAODLC010000036.1, on the reverse strand, counting down.
GTGCAAAATCGGAACTAACTTTTCCCGTATGTCCAACACCCCAAGTTAAAAAGAAAAGTAGCATCCTGCAGATAGGTAACTATTATTAAGATTATTATCGTTTTATATTTTTGGTTTAGTTTGTGAAAAGCACTGTTCATACCGAGGCCGAAAATTCTCAGGTTTTAAATTGTTTTAAAGCACATTGACAGAGAAAACGGGGGCTGTAAATACGACCCATAACCTTTGCCACTCTCCCCCGCTCTCCTTACAGCGATGTTTGGTGAATTTGTAATTATAATTGTTCTATGTTGTCGATAGACAATTATGTGGTTTTGGTGTAAAGCACATTACCTCTCATTCTGTTCAACTGTTGTGGATAGGGTCTTGTCTATTTCAATAAAAATCTGTGAAATATGTTATTTGTAAAGAACGACAGACGAAAAACTTCTTAAAATGTTCATAAAATGTAATTTGTCTTTGCTGTAAAGACAATACAAATAAATGTTTGTGAATTTTAAATAATGTTTTCGTTAAATTATTTACCCAATAATTGTATTGGCCTATCATCGGCATTTTCCACCAGACAAAAGAGTGCATTGTTTTCATTATACAACAGCAGCCTGTGTGTGTGATAATATTTATGCTTCTCAGAAAAGAAAGGGTTTTTTAACTGACAAATTACTCCACCTTTGCGTTGTTGGGACCTTTTATTGGGATATACGTTATAGACTTTTCCAATGCGTCGCTCATGTAACAGGGGACCAAACATAAAGGAACAAATATATTAGACGAAAACGCATTTTTTTTTTCTTTTCAAAAATAATTTTACGAGAAAGGATTTTAAATCGAGATGTGCCTTTCTTCAAGAGACGTAATCTACTTTGGTCTATATATAAAGAAGATATACCGTGGACTTCTGCTAGTAATGCCTATATTTTAATACTTTTCAAATATTATGTCCATTATTATGTTTTCCCCGGCTTATGTGATGACATTGAATATGGACATTTAAGTACAGGCCGAGCTAGTATAAATGTTTGAACAATAAAAATATGACTATTACCTTATCACTTGTAATTAATAATGTTATGTTAATGTGGTGCCAGTTATATTAATCGCTGTCAAAACGAATATATTCGGTGAGTATTTTTAAAGATTTTTGCGCTGCGTTAAATCTCACGCACAATGTATTTTTGATATTATGGAACAGTGAGCATGTAATGTCTCTTCTGTGGCTCTCGGGGGGGATGATAATCGACTATATTCTGACGAATAAGAATGGCTAAATGAATAGGAGCAGCAGCCTTTGGAAACCTGTAATTGAATGTCAGAGTTCTACATGGATACCCACGATCTCTTGGGGTTTCAGTGCTAATTTGTAATAGCATTCTTTTTTTCATCTGGATTCTAATCCACGATAATGCGGCTTTCTGGCCGTTTGTTTATGTTGTCGCCGAAGACCCTCTCCCCGGGGCATGAATGGGCACCCAGCGAGCGGTCCCCTCCGCTACAAGCCACACACATTTGCCTCTGAAAAGCGATCTACTTACAAGGCGCTCGGCTGTCCGCTTTCAACTCGCTTGTGTTGATTCGGGACATGTACAAAAGAGGCAGCGGGAACTCGCGGCAGTGCGGAAAACACGCCGATGAATCCATTTTAGAGTTGGTCAAGCACATGTTCTGAGAATGGGGGAGGTATAAAGCGTCTTTTATTTTGTGGAGCTCTGTGCAAATTGTTAAATTGCTATGTAGGGTGTTTCTGACAGCTGATTGTTAGGCATAGGCCTAGAAGGTGGTAGGGCTAGCCGGGCAGTCGGGATACTCACCAAGGCCTACCGTCCAACTTCACAATGTCTTGGAAGTGAGCGCATGTCTGAGAGTGTTTCCCCCCCAAGAAACTGTGACACATTTCATTTTCTTACAATTATGATCATGTTTACGAATTTGTGACCGAGTGCCACGTGTTTCAAACCCTTCCTTCTTAATTGGCCTGTTTCCGCGTGTGTCCGACAGACAAGCACACGGATGAAAGGGGTGCCCCTTATTTGCCTAAATGGTCTTTTACAAATATTAACCAAACCAAGTAGCCCGATAGCAGGACAGGAAAATATATATATACGTATATAAAATACACCGCAAATCTAAATGGTGTCTTAAATAGTGTTAATACTGTAGGCCTGCAGTGTTTATTGACCGTGTGAATTTGGAGTTTTAGATTGTTTTTTTCTTATGGGGGGACTATTGTGTTTTCAGTTTATGATTAAATAGATAACTATCTTATCTATTTAATAATCTTTTATAAAGAAAAAATATTTTAATAGGGAATATGAACTGTTATACCGGTTTGAAATTAAATCAACAGTTTAAATTGAATTAGCTGTAAAATTAAATTA
>JAODLC010000036.1:4128165-4138622 GCA_026781145.1 Hippopotamyrus pictus | reverse complement strand
TGACTCAATATATTAATTTACATTAATTTACGGTTAATTTGTTGGTGACCATAATATTCTTGAATAAAGTGTCGCTCAGTATACTGCATTTGCACCCCCTGCGCTTGTTCGTCGGTGTAATTCAATTGCTGTACAACTATAGCGAGGCTGGGGTAACCGAAAACGGAATAATGCGACATTAATGGCAAGAAAACGATGCAGAAAACATCAGACAACGAGAATGCAAATAATTTGCAAGTACATAATGAAAAGGGCACGTCAACGTGAGAGTGTATTGGAAAGAACAAGGAAATACTGTTAGATTTAGATGTAAGATCAAAAATGTCACGTAAATAGACATGAAAATAAATCAGGTTACATACTGGCAAAGCATAATAATAATAATAATAATAATAATAATAATAATAATACAGGTTGTTATTCATACTAATTAAATTACTTGTTGTTGTTTGTTGCTTAGAATTGTCTTTGTATGAATCTGTATATTGCACGAAAAGTGGTATAACAAAACACTGTGGTTGGTTTTTCATAATATTTAATCGAAATACACAAATAATCCAAATAAATGTATGGAGCGACACAAAAATTATTAGGCTATTCGGACAATTTTCTTTTATCTGAAGACGAAATAGGGAAAAATAAAAAGCACGGAAATATGCAAATATATATAAATAAATAGAGAGAGAGAGAGAGAGAGAGAGAATGAGTATTTTCAGTTTGCACAGATCGGTCTCTTAAAATGCTTTGCTTTCGTGCGAGTGGCGGTAGTTCTACTGAAAATATATATCAACACTGAATTTGGGGATTTCTGATTGTGTTTGGGAATCAGTTTAACTCACAATATCTGCGTGGGTGGTGAGTTGACAGGGGGGGGGGGGGGTCGCTATAATTATAGTCGCGGCGGCTTCACTCAAACACGGACACAGAGTGAAAGGCATCGGGGGGTGTTCGGCACACGGATACGTGTGGGGTGGAGCGAGGCTGTGGGGACGATTACACGACACTACTTTTGCTCGGTTCTGACACCAAAGGGTATGACTGTTATTTCTGCCTGTATTACGTCGGCCTTAAGCCGCCGAAGCACGAAGCGTAACATTCGCAACCATCCTGAATTTTGTTCACGAATTCGAAGTAATTTCTATGCCTGTTGGTTTAAATTGTTTTCAGCAGTTTAAATTCCCGATTAGGCCACTGCAATAATTGCTAATATGCCTGCATTTAACATGTGTTTTTGATAAGAAAATATATTTAACATGCAGGACATACTAATTAATTTAATTTTGTGAAAAGGTGCTATGCATATATTTACTTTAAATATACAAAATCTTGAATATAGACAATGCTGCATTTCTGATAATGTAAATTACATGTTATTATTTATTTGCTTTATATCGGATCAGATTAAACAAAATCGGACTGTTATCTTGGAAAGCCTACCCTACCCTTTGTATAATAAAACCACCATCTCTAGTTTTAATCAGTGTTGAGTTATTATGATTTACGGGAAAAGATCTGTACACATATTCTCTTATCTCATGGGAAAATAATATGACAAAACACGGTAGCTTTACTGGGGTGCAATTATGTATGTTCCGATCAATCTTTTTTAATATTATATTTTTATACTTCTTAGTACCTAATGTAAATCAGGCAGATAGATAATGAAAATAAACGTATACAGTAGCCGTCAATATAGAAATATATACTACGGTGCCTGTGCCGTAATCGATTAAATGCGAATACACAAGCTAGGCCTGTTTAAGATTACAAAACCAAGCACAATCCTACCTATTTTCAAATATAAATCTTCATCTGCAAAACATAAAATTGAACAACTGGAAGTAATTATAGTTTTGAAATTATGGAAATTATGATGCCTATTAGGAATCCCTTGGTATAAACTATATTCATCTTTATCACGTTGGAAGTTATGATTATGAACACGTAGAAATATGAAGTACCGGGTATATTGATATAATACTGATTCTGAATTATTGTCAGCGCGGTTTTGTAGGTTCGCGTCACTTTGCGACAGAATCAATATTAGTCTCTTGTCTCACTGGGTGGTTAAATCGCACAAAATTCCGTTCGCCCTCGTGCTTTATCCAGCGTTTTTCTTTGTGATACATTATTACAATTTTTGTTCGAAGATAACTAGAGTCAAAGGGACGTCTAAATTAGCAAGGCGAGACACTTAAAAGTACACAGTGAAATCATACATCCTGCGGTGCAGGCGTGTGATTTTTCCTGAAGTCGGTGACCAAAATGCCCAACAAATGGCAGTGATTCTTGCAAGAAAAATTACATTACAAAACAATCATCCCAATATAAGATATGAGTACTACATCTACATATCCATTAGTAATTATTCAGTCAAAATATAATAGGCCTAATAAAATGAAAAAATAATTGTAAAATAATTTATTGATATTGCTGTAGGCCTATGTGTTGCAAATATATGTGTAGGTCTGTAGACAAAATAAACAGATGTGAAAACTTTTTAAATAATCTATATTTAATAAGATAAATATAAAGTAATTCAAGAACTGATATTGCAGTGACTTTCGACCCAAACCAAGGATAAGTGATAGAAACATCTAAATTCGGATGGGTGGATACAGCGAATGGACGTAATTATTATAACAAATAAATAGTAATACAATAAAACGTAAAAGGAAGTGTTCTAAAACCCGTTTCTCTATCATTTATCGCTAGAATATGCTAAGAAATTACCGCCGTGTACCTAAAGAAAGTATTATGAATTTCAGCTGAAAAGATTTAAGTCGACCTAATTAGCTTGGGCTGGATGTTTGAAGATCGCCTTAACCTTTGTATCATCGTTTTAGGGACGTTCTGGCAGACAGGTTCTGAAGCGCGAAACGTCGCGATTAGGACAGCGAGCGGGATGAGACACTCCCGTGGAACTGACAAAATGAACTCATTTCTTTACATGGCAAAATATACTTGATGTATTGCGGATTTATTTTTTCGCAGACGTCACTTTCAACATGTGTTGCAGTTTTGTTATAGCAATGATCAAGTGTTGTGCTTTTGAAGCTGTAAATACATTGCATTCACGCAACCGAGATAAATAAATGGATTGGGAGAAACAACATGTTTTATTTTAAGCTATCCATTTATATTTGTCTTTTGTATTTTAACTCTTCGCTTAATTTCAAATGAAATCTAAATACACCGCCGAGTTTTTTTTAAATTGTTCTTGTGGTTTTATTACAATATTTTGGTTTCTCATTATTATAGATATTCGATTATATAATTCAGTATAATTAATGTATAATTATTTTTAAGTTGCATCTTAAAAACTAATATTTGTGTTTGCATTGTAACTGTGTACATTGTAGCATGAAAACATTAGAAACAAACAAAATGCAACATTTTTATTATCTTAATTCTAGGGTTTGAAGCAACAGGTGCTTTTAAACCTGCTTGTTCCGCTTTGATCCAACAAACTCCAAGCCGTGTATTCTTTCGTATGCTAATTGGGCCTATTGACAAACGTGGGCTCTCTCGTCGTGTGTCCGCGCGGTTGGATGTGTGCTGTCGGTGTATTTGGGGGAATGAACATGTTTCTGAAGAAACTGACAACATTGCATAACACGTTTTATTTATACATAATATATGTATACATGGAAATTGAATAAAGTGCTGGTATTTAATCCAGTAATTTTATAATGTTACGCAGACCAATGTATTACATGCTTGTATTCAGAGTAAATACTAACAAAGATTTAAATATAGTAGTCGATATCTACGTAACAATTCTTAGGGTAAATTTTAAGTTGCCCTGTGTTGCAATGCAAATTAATGTGAGCAATTTTATTTAAGCAAAAAATAATGAACGTTATGCGATAATAATTGTTTTCTGAAAGAAACGTTTTATGCCGTTTTAAATCTAAAATATTGTTGAATATTTGAAGTGGAATCTTAATACATAAACTTTTTTGTTTAACCTGTTAATCAAGGCACCTGCCAAACAAGGCACGGTCACTGTGGATGTTCCGACACTTTTTAAATTTAAGTGAATATAATATTCTTTATAATTCATTTAAATGTAAATGCATAGAATACACCGGAATTGATGTAAAAATTACATGCTAAACATTTCTTGTACGTAAAGGCCAGGCTGCAGTGTGCACGCGCTCCGCTCCCTGCGCTTTTTACGTAACTATAGGCTGAGGTGACGACGTGAGCGCGTTTCGGTATTATCGTCGCCATAAACGGCAAATGTTTGAAAGTAGCTGCCCCTTTCTGCCCACTTAGATTAAATCTCTCCCGCAGCCTATATTATGCTGGTGTTTTGGCAGCAAACAGGGTAAGTTTACGTTAGCCTAAGACGCGCCGCTCGTCTTTCCTGCACGCACACAGTGTGGCAGACTAACACCTGCTGATGCCGACTTAGACACACCAAATTACAGGCGCTAACATATAAACATTAAGCTACCGCGAGTGTCGAACAGAGAGACCACTCGATTCGCAGCTTTTGTTAGATACTCAGCTGTCATATGGTAGACGAATGATATCTGTTCTTTTTATTGTCCTACTCCGCAAGATCTTTCGGGGTGTGTTATGTGCTGTTTTATATGTTACGAGTCTATCCAAAACAACCAGTCCCCTCAGTTGCAGTGTTGCCTCCTATATTGGACTATTTCACCTCCAGACCAGCACATTATACACATGGCTTATTGCTACACTTTGGCCGCGCGGGGGGACAGTGCGGTATTAACGTTAATGTCAGCCGAGTGTTTAACATGTGACCTCCAGCGATTACCCTGACGGAGAGGCGCAGCTGTGAACCGCCGCAGGCTTTACACTTTGACAATAAGACAACTTGCATAGTCAACAGGGCTGCGTTCCTCACATTACAGAGACGTCAATATATATCAACCAGCGAACAATCATAACTTCCACGAACTTTATTGGCGTATTATTAATTATTGTAATCTGCAACTCTCTTATTTTTCCTCCTCAGTGCTCATTTTTACAAAGACTTAAGTAGCTGAATTGACAGTGACTTAAATAGCTATATTAACTACCGGGGCGAACATGTTGCTGTTGTTAATCACTTGAAAATAACAACAATAATACTAGTATTAGCATCCAAAGTGTACCCCAGTACCAGCCTCTCCCGCAACCCTAAAAATTACAATCATCATCATCATCATCATCATCATCATCATCATCATCATCATCATCACGACGGACATTATTATTATTATTATTATTATTATTATTATTATTATTATTATTATTAGTAGTAGTAGTAGTAGTAGTAGTATTACTACAATACGGATTATAATAACATTGATGATGATGATGATGATGATGATGATGATGATGAAGACACCTACTACTACTAGAAACTGAAAAGCTGTTGGAAGATGATGGATGGATGGGAAATGATCACAATATTTTACTGTGGCCTCCAGATGAAATAAATTTATATGTATGGCTTATTAATCTTATGCAACGTCACCCCTTCATACCTTCTACGATTCTCTCTTCAGATTTACGGCTTATTGCACGGAATCACGGTAAATGATAAGCCAAAGATCTACGTACGGCTTACAGCACACATCTCTGTTGTACAATTACACCGGTAAGTTACGGCAAAGCATCCATCGCTACTGACAGCAACAACAAACCGTTGTATAGTTTGTCGTTTCATGCATAGTTTTGTGTATTTTATGTGTTGTATTTACACAAACTTCAATATCAGAAGTTGGGGTTAAAGTACCTTAGCGATATCTGTTTGTAATACTATGTTACCCAGAGTTGCACTGTGCAACATAAATATAGGTGACTTCTTGTATTTGTGTAACAAACAGATATCTGATCATTTTTGTGTGACAAACAAGTAACTGATCATTTATGATAATGTATTGATCATTTATTTGCTGTTGAGTATTGCTCGCACGGATAATTATAATTCCGTGCAAACGCACGATTAGACTTCCACTAGCACCGCGTGCGCGTGAAAATTGTGTATTTTAGGTTAATATGAAGAGAGATAAAGGAATCGAGCTGATAGTGACGCTACAAAGTAGAGTAGATTTATCTGTTTATCGCATTAAGAGTCAATGCATTTCGTCTAATACGTGCAAGAGCAACAAGTAGCAAGCAACCAAACCTATACATACAGGCTAGTCCCACATAAATTAATTGTATAAAATATACGCTACATATATCAAGTACTTAAAAAAAAGAAATATGCGTATTTCCCGTGTCAGCATTGCCATTTTTACCTGATTTTTCTGGGTAAATAAAATGCTTTAAATGATTTTATTGACATGATTTCATTGACAAATTATCAAAACTCTGTGTACCATTCATGTCTTACAGGATCAATAATAAGCAAGCCTACGCTAGAAATAGTGGCATAAAAACCATTACCACCCCAGAACTACCACGACAAAGGCGTACAAATTGCAGCGTATTTCTTATGTTACTTTATAAATTCTGGCTTCCCACAATGCCCTTCTGTATTATGCTACATGTATTTTTCTAAAATCTGATAAATGAAACACACACTAGCTCCAACTAAAATAACAAATTCCTTCTAGCTATGATAAATACTGTCTAAAAGTGTGTGTCAAATTTAATTAATCCACATTAGTATAAAAAACGAACTCGAGCATGCACAACTCAATGGGTGAAGAAAGTTTAAGTTAGATATTTAATCTCTTTTTTGAATGTCAGTGTGTTTTCGGAAAGTATGGCAAACCCGGCGATAAAAATGAAGTTTACTATCCGGAATGAAATGCGACCTGGACGAGGTCGCGGGGCCAAACTTTTTAAGACTAATGTTTATTTAGAGAAGTGAGCGCTGTCTATGCGACTCCCCGTTGGCCCAAAAACGCAGCGCTAATGTCTTTAGCAGAGCTGACCGGACCACCGCAGTCCAGCGCCTCCACCAAAAGGCTCCCCGCGTGTAGCGACGACGCGTCCGAACTGGGGCTCCGGATCCTCGTCCACATAAAAAAATACAACATGCTTTAAAGAGGATATTACGCGATGCGGCGATGGCCGTGCTTAGACTACATGCGATCCGTACTGGGATGATCAGTTAAACACCTAAGGCAGATTGGCAGAGTGATCAATAAATCCTACAGAAAACGCGACTTGTACGCACGGAGTATCAGTGGACTGTTGTGTTTTCTTACAGTTTGTGAAATTGAATTAGATACGGTGAGGAATGTGACCTCTTCACAGACCCGCACATTTTCCAACTCCCAGATTCGGAGTGTCGCTGGGTATTTTTGTTTGCTCAGCTGGCTTCGCCATAAGACGCCCCGTTCTTCTTGTCCGCGTCTGCCTCCCTCCCTCCCTGTCTTTCTGCCTTGTTTCACCCCGATCTCTGCTCCCCAGTGCTCCTCCGCTGCCGCCACCAACGTGGATCTTAAAAAGAACATGCCGCTGATTTAGGGGAGGGGGCTATACAGATTGTGGAGGACTTTTAAAAAGACTCTTAGATATCGGGTTGTGTATGGCGCAAGGCGGTGGTACACGATAATCGTGCCGTCATGGGGCAAGCAAACACGCCCCACAGACTATTTAGAGACACCAAGTTATCTGTCTGTCTTAGGACTGTGGAAGGAGACCGGAGCCCTTAGAGTCACTCCACACTAATAAGGGGTCGAACCCCCAACCTCATGAGGCATGCGGCTGTCTGACTCATTGCAGCACAACATATTGCTATAGTTTTCTCTGGCATTCTGTCTTTATTTGTTTAATTCAAAGGAATAACAAAAAAAAGGTAATGTTATTAAAAAGTAATTTTGATTGGGCAATATTCATATAATATGATATTCAATACTGATGTGAGAGAGAGCAGAACTTCATTGCTGTTTCGCTAGGATCGGCAAATATATTTCTTAGGGCTGCGGGGTACCTGTAGGAAACCTGCAGCTGCATCTTTGCCCTGCCCCTTCGCCGCCTATACACACACGCACCTATCCAGCACTCTAGGTTCTGAAAGCTATGGGAGTTCGTACTGCATGAGCTCAGTTGTAAAGATGATACAAAAATAACTGATCTCGAACCCCCCCACCCACCCCTTCTTGATTCCATAGCTGTATGGAAAATACTTATGTAAAGGGTGGCTGTACGGAGAGATTCACAAGCTAACACCCTGCCTCACCCCGCCCTGGCCCCCCCTCCCCAGCACTGACACTCCTCAGTCCGACCCCAACCTCCTTTCCACCATGCTTTGAAGCGGCCCTGCTGAGAAGCCCACGGTGTGACGGATCCCTAAAAGGGCCACAATGGAAACTCAAGTTCCCCGGATGACTCAAGACTCTTAATGTTCCACCGCGCTCGAGAACCTTTCCCCCCTTGCCACTTTTCCTCTCAAACCCCTGCTCAACAGAAGCCAGAGGGGTGAAGTAATGGGAAAAGAGAACGAGAGCTTTTGGGGGGGGGGGGAGGGGGGTCCGTAATAGAACATAAGACCCCCTCCATTAATAACTGAATAACACATAATCCGCTTTTGCAAGCACCTTTAGCAACAGAGTCAATACTCAGACGAGCGGGCAGGCCTGTTCAGAACGCTAAACAGCATTCTGCAGGCTCTGCAAGACAGCCACTGCACCCGGGGAATTCATTGTGTGGACGAGTTCCTAGCTACACTATCTCATTTCAAAAAGCCACAGATAGGACACTTTCACATGGCCAACTGTCACGTGACACTTCTGTGCCAGAACTGCGAACCAGCCGAGCTCGACGTAGCAGGCAGCTCGACGCGTTTACGTACGGATTCGGCCGAAGATACGACGCCGATTCATTTACGTTATTTACTTGTACATCAGCAAGCCTCCGTCAGAGGAGGGGGTCTTGCAGGTCGTTTTGGGAGTCTGCTGTTCTCCATGGGGAGGGACGATTAAAGATTAGATCTGAATTTCACTCATAGAGTCAGTACTGTCATCTTTATAAATCATTTGCTTTCAGCCTTAACAAAATGAATATACCACGGAAGATCACTATGGTATGTCATTTAATGTGATCCTTCTTCATATGCTTGGAAACACTTCTGCACTTGATATATTTATATACTTTATGTTTTATATTTAGTGCACTTTAAATGCTTTAATATTTTAAGATGAAATCCTCATATAATTCAGTCATTTTCAGGGAAAAGCAGATGAAATGGGCAGATTTCATGTTACTGGATTCCAGTGTAATGCCTGGGAAGCACTTGGCGGCCGTCGTCCCGCGGGCCTGCATGGCCCAGGCTACAGCAGGTCGTTCCCGCAGCATCCGCACGGATCCCGACCGCCCCGCGGGGTGCGTTCAAAGCCCCAGCGGGGGCCGTAAGCGCTCGAGGGGAGAAGTCAGAAAACGGGACGGCGAGCGATACTTCGGGGAAGCGTGAGAGGGCGACAGGGGGCAGGACCGTGATGATGTGCGGAGCTGCCAGGCCATTACCCCAGTCAGCCCGGGTTCGAATGGTGAGTGCTCCAAGTCAGAAGTGGAGTATGGACCACGTTTTTAAGGCGGTGACCTGGGGAGAGATCAGTAGGGGCCTTTGAACACGTGAACAAGCCTCAGTGCTGCAGTTTATGCGGCGAGGAGCCGTACTTCGGCGGAGGCGTGCGGCGGGGCCAGACCTGAACCTTCCCAAGTTTGTGACCTCTTTGCTTCTCCATCCTGTGGTCATTCACGCCGGAATTCTCCGCTAATAATGCCCTTTAATACCCACCCCCTGAGTGCTTCTGTCATCTCCGAGGACAGGGTTATTCAGTCAAATTATTTGTGTATGTGTGTGCGTGTGTTCAGAGGATAGTGTCACAAAACACTATTACCCCCCTGCCCCACCCCCCACCCCCCCCCGGCGCACACATCACTCTCCGGGCCAAACCTTCCCCTCTTCCCATTGAACGCCTACAGTGCTGAGACAATTTGCAGGCAGAGGGACACGACGGTTGGGGTAGAAGTGTCTTAAATGGTGAGTGTGTTAGCGTGTGTGTGTGTGTGTGTGTGTGTGTGTGCAATGGACTGGGTATAGGATCTGAAGAGGGCTGCAGTTTAAAGCTCCCAGAGTTCAAAGCTAAAGAGACTGAAAAGGAGAAAAAGATGATAAGGCCACTCTAATGCGCCGTATTCTGGAAAATGTTAGAAATAAAGAAATAAAAGCTGCAGAGAAACAATAGTGCCCCCCCCACCCTGAGTGGCTGGAGCTGGGGGTGAAGTGGCCTGAGATTGCAGAGCAAGAGGGGTTATTGAGAGCGGAGGGGCAGCTGGCTTGGGTAGGGAGGGGGTCATAATGACGCATTCCTGATTAATGTCCCTTAGTGATCTCTGTCTTTAGAAGGTTCTTTTTTTCTGCCCAGAGGCTGGGTGGTTTGGGTGCCGGAGCAGAGCCCAGGGAGAAAGTGTGGGAGATGAGGCTCAAGTTGACACCATTTAGAAGCTGCAGATGCTGAGAGGTTGGGGTGGGGCTG
>JAODLC010000036.1:4065552-4089004 GCA_026781145.1 Hippopotamyrus pictus | reverse complement strand
GTGGGGGGGGGGGGGGGTGGGGGGGGGGGGGGGGGGGGGGGGGGGGGGGGGGGCATCTGAAACCAATTAGGCCGCCGCTCCAGCCACCCAGAAACTCGGTGACGGATGGAGTTCTTGTATTTATAGCCATGGTAATTGGCAACACACAGACACACACACACACAAACACACGCATCGCAGTTCAGAGCCCAGGGGGCCATGGGCTAAACTCAGCAAGATTTATATGGAATTATGTAGGTGTGCCTGTGGTATTTGCACTTTCAGTGAGCTACAGACAAGGTGGAGTTAACAGGACGGTTCTCTTAAAATTTGTAGTTCGTGTAGTGATTCATTTTAATTTATTAGGCTTCACTATGGGACGGCATTTTACTGAATCCGAAACAAAACACTGGAGCTCTCTTCAAACAGCCACATTAGAATCTTCTTTGCAGGCTCTGTAAGTCTCTGCTGAGAGCAAGCCCCCAAATTTAACACTATCGATCACTTGATACCTGATTGGTTTTTGCCCCGAATGCGAAGTACTGGGATTGGGGGGATGCCGGTCACATGACCGGTTCTTCGACCGGTTCAGAAGTCGGACCCAGAGCTGCACGTGGTGTCGGCGTGTCAGAGTCGCACATCTGCCTCTTGTTAGCCCCCCATAAATGGCTGCCATGTGCTCTGTTGATAAATAGGGGACTCTATTTATTGGAGCACAACAAATTGGCTACAAACACGGACACGCCGTCGACGCGCCATAAATACTCCGCGCGCTGAAAGTTTTAAAATGTGCTGCAGGTATTTTACAAGAGTCACCCCCTTTTTCAGTCCCTTGTCTGAGTTTTTTTTTACTCCTTCCTTTCTCCTTCTCTTTGTTCGGCCGGGGCCTCGTAAAGAGAGGGACGGGGGCACAGCCACGCAGACAGGGGCGGTGACGGAGTTACTCTCTGAGCATGTCACCCCCCGAAAGCCACCAGGAGTTCCTGAAGGCGCCCCCGGCAGAGCACCCCTAACCCTGTATAATTGCATATTTGGAGTTTATCTGGGTTTATGTGAAAATGCACAAGTTCCCCTTCTTTGGTGGTCCTTAAACACAACCACATGTCTAAAGGGTTTCCCCTCATCCTGCTCCTCCTCTCCTCTCATCTTGTTTCCTCTCCTCTCTCTTTTCCTCTTCTCTTCTCCTCATCTCTCTTTTCCTCTCCTCTCTCTTTCCTCTTCTCTTCTCTCCTTTCCTCTCCTCTCCACTCTCTTCTCTTCTCCCCCTTTCCTTTTTCTCCCAGAGCAGTCTTATTCATTTTATGTCTTAGCTGCCCCCACCCCACCCCTCCCCCCACATGCATGTATATCATTGTAAGGTACGCAAAAGTCACCACTAATATAACCAGGTCAGGCCCTTGGGTGGGGCATAGCCCAGGCGCCCCCAGAACGCGGCCTGGGGGCCGGGGGGGCCTGCGCGTGGGCAGACGATCCCGCGACACGTCAGGTCGGAGCGGGGAACCCAGGACCACAGGCCCGCGACAGGGGGGGGCTCCGCTCGTGTGTGGCCTTGTTTTTTTCTCCCTTTTTTCACTTCAGAAAACTGATCTGTTTTAAAACACGTGCTAAATATTACCATATTTACATTTTCCTGTTTCAAAAAGGCAAGGGGGGTAGGGGGGGGCAGGACTTTTTGGGGTTCTGGGCTGAGACAAGGCGCTGTTTGAAACTCTAAACCCTTTCATGCTTATTTACTTTACGATTCTGCAGGGCACCCTGTTTACACTTTAAGTGCAACATCTGGATTAGATAATTTGTTGGGAATTAACCAGGCCTAGATCCTTATCGACCTCGTCTAATTAAATCTGCTTGATGTTTTTTTTTCTTATCCATTTCATGATTATTTTACTTTACTGTAGATGTTTGTGTGTGTGTGTGTGTGTGTGTGTGTTATCCTTTTATTGCAAAGTGGGAGGTGCCGTGTGTAATTAAAGCCCCCCCCCCCCACTCTTAATGACTTATCCTCAATTTAAGCTCACGTTGACTTTGTTTACCTTTCACCTCTGGCTACCGACGACCCCATGCAGTCACACTGGCGAGCGAGACGGCCCTCGGTAATCTGACCGCTCATTCCCCCGTCGCTACGCTAACCGTTTCTGTCCATATCGTGTAGCGAAACCTGGTTCCCAATACAGCCTTAAGCTTTAGAAGGAGAGCCAGTGTCCCACACAGTGTGTGGCAGATGCTGTCAGCGTCACTCACTCACAGCCTTAAAGATTTGTACTTAAAAGCATTAAGCTTCAAGTGCAACAGAAGTACCATTCAAGGAAAAAAAGTGATTTTAGGCTTTACCTGGTAAACACACAGCTATAAATTTCAAAATAAACTGACGAATGGCAATCCCTGAATCTATGTCAATAAATATAAATACAATTGATCCAAACTGTAAACAGTCTATGCCCTGGCAGACTGCTAAAAATGTTGCTGCACACATATTTGTAATTCATCCATCATCAATCCGCTTCTGTGGTCAGCGGGGGCCTGCAGTCTGGGAGGGGCAGGGCAGGGTACAAGGTCGGGGTGGGCGCAGGACGGGGTGCCAATTCATCGCTGATATTTGCAATATCACATTAGACTGGAAAAATAATACATTTGTCCCCATAGATCCCAACAAATGAGGACTATTTATCAAAATGACAATCTCCCTGACAGCAGCTTCAGTTTTCAATTTCCTTGTAGCAGCCAAATCTGAACCTAATCACAGAATCCTGTAATATGTGCATAAATTAGATGCGTGACCCTGGACCGCAGCCTCCCAGGTCACGTGTCGTTCAAGAGACTCTGGTCTGCATACGGATGGCTGCTTATTGTTTTAATATCTGAACTCTCCGCTTCCAGAACCGCCACGCGGGATTTTCCATGGCTCTGAAGTGGAAGTTGAAAAGTTCCTTTCCTTGTCATTGCTCGCTTGGCCATAAAGAAGGCCGCAGAAGAGGTTTAAAGGGAATGACTCAGGGACATTTTTTTTCATCAGAATATCGGTAATAGTGTAGCCTGAGGGCTTGTGTGACCTCTACGCACTTATTCACTATGGTTCACTATGGTATGCTGCAGGGAATCAGCCACCTTCCTGTTCCCTCATCTCTACCCAGAAGGCTTTGGCGGCTCCCCCGCCGGTTCTCAGCCCCAGATCTGTCACGGGGGGCCTAAGCTGGCCCCGCGGAACCCAGGAGAGAGACTCCCTCATATTCAGGGACGCTTGTTTCTGGCTGATTTGTGACTCTTTTATTGACTCTAACCATCTGTTAATATGGTTTCCCTCGGTCCGTGGGCCATGTCTGCCGACACACGGGTGAGGGGAACGAAGACGCCAGGAGTAACGGGGATTATGGGGGGGGGGGAGGTGTTTACAAGGATATGCGGAGAACTTAACAGCAAGCGGTATGTGACGGCGAATCAGGTTGTGCCTTCCGGCACCCAGTATCACATGACCTTGGCGAGCTCCAGGCTGCCGTGTCACGCTGATTACTGACACACCAGAAACAGCCTTTGAGACGCGGAGCTGTTGATTTGAATTGCCACAGAGTTTTCAGCCACATTTCTGTGTGTGTGTGTGTGCATGTTTGTGTGATGACACAGATGTGCAGGTTCCCGCGGATAATTTATTACAGGTGAAGCCCCCCTCCCCACGGCGAGCCCCATTCTCCTCCGGGGGTCCAGCAGAGCCGTTATCTCTGTGTTACCCCTCCTACTTTCCATCCCTCCAGTTCTGACCTGCTGTATATCTCTCGCCGACGTTTTAACGGCACAGTCAGAGCGAAATAAAAGACGGAAGCTGATGTGAGTCAATTTAAAGTGCTGGCTGGCCAAGGCCCAGTCAGTCCAGCCCAGCCAGTCCAGCCCAGTCAGTCCAGCCCAGCCAGTCCAGCCCCATCTGCCTGGACCCGGCAGCGCAGAGAGGAGAGGGTGGCAGGCTGTGGCATACGGGCAAGATGGAGGGGCGATTCCCACGGAGCGTCATTCTCCTCTGGAGCCGGCTGCCCCTGATGGGCAGGAAGGAAGAGACCCTGACAGGGAGAGGCAAGTGTGGGGTGGGGGGAGGAGGCAGCAGGAGCCAGGCGCTCAGAGGGAGTGTCAGCCAGACGTTCCCACTCAGTCTGAGCCCCCGCTCCACCCTTCAGTGAGCAAGAAATAGGGAGACCCAGGGGGGATCGAGCTCCAGGCCCCTCCGAAAGACCCTTCGGGAAGGAGCGGCAGCTGCGAGCTGTCGGATGAAGGGCTAGGCGGCGGCTGTTTGCATAAACCCGCTCAAACTTCAGGAGTTGGGAGAAGGTCTAGGCCTGAGCTGAGCTGTGGGCCAGCTCCCTCCGCCGCTCCGCCGGGAATTCTGCCTCGCTCGTTCGCCCGGCTCGCCTCATCCTGGTCCGAGCTGAACTCCGCTCTGGGGCGCGGGTGGAGATGCGGGAGGTGCGGAACCCGATCCAGGTCCCCTGAGCAAAGCGGTTCAGCCTGTCGTTTCAGCTTTTGCCAAGTCAGTGCTTCGCCATGGATGTTACAGGTCCAGCGAAACACCCTCTGCCACAAGAAAAGGCAGAAAGCGACACAACGGCAGCCGCCGTCATCGTGTAACAAAAGCCTCTCTGGCCTGAATGATATTCTCACTCTGTAATTAACTAGTTGCATAACATCTTGGCGATTTCAGATAATATATCTGGGGAGGTTCTACCCTTTAAAAATGCTGCATACTTCTTGAATGATAAAATTAGAAATGTCTAACAAAGTGACGTTAATTACATTTATCACCTAAAATCACAGTGGTGACATAAGGGGCTCTGTTTAGAGTGCATGCCCTAGAAGCTTGTTGTGTCTGTCTTCAAACTGAGGCCTTTTATTTTGCGGTGTCGCTGCAGTTTATATACACCGAAATTTCCAAAAGGGAGTGTTGGTGGGGGGGGGGTGACCCTGGGGCTCCTAACAGCCATTTATTTGGGTCCTACGGCCACTGGAGGGCACTCTGCTCAGTGAATAGCTGAAAACGAACCTCCTGGCATTTTCACCGCCCCTCTGCCGCAGACAGAGACTGTTACCAGACACGCTTCTGTGCCATCCACTCTCTCTGCCCCCCCCCCACCTGCCCCCGCTAGTAGGTTTCCCCTCAAAAAGGTGCGCTGTGGTCAGCAGTGCTTATATTTTGTGTAAATACCCATTGAGTATAAGCTGTTGAGTACATTTTACTCTTCACGTACACGAGTGGCTTCAGTAGTAAGTACATTACATAAAAGTATGTTGTTGGATATATCTGGGACTCATTTTCTGCGTCAGTCCCTGCTATGAATGAAAAATCCTAGCCGTGTCTTTCTGGGGTATTTTGAGAGCCCATTGAACTTGATCTAGGGTTGTAGCCAGACCACTTGCTCTCTGTCCTAATTAGTTATTTAATTGACCACCAGGGGGCAGGTCACCTGTGCCGTCAGACAGGAGGGGGGGGGCACATGAGGTGTGGTGACTTCGGTGGGCTTTCTGAGCGCAGGCACATGTGGTGTTTGCCACCCGCCCGCTGCCCCCCTGGGTCCCGCTGGTGGAAATGATCACCAGACTGAATAATCTGGCTCTTATATCCGGCCAGATCCCCCTCCCTTGAAGCCGTCCCCAGGTCTTTAATTATCAGCGATGACGAACGACCTCTAATGAGAGTAAATTATAAACAAGCACAGCTGACTTTGGGCCGCCTGAGCTCCTTGTAGCCCGCGAGTCGGATCGCCTCTTACGTCTGCGGTGCGAGGGAGGCCCGGCATCGATGGGGCGCGATTGAAGACCCAGAGCTGCAGGGCCTCGTGCTTCTCCAGCCCAGAAGGGGCTCCGTGACTTCCTCTCTGTTTAATCAAACTCCTCCACCACATTAAAGCCACTCCCAGCCCACCCCAGCCCAGCGGGGGCATCCGCCGCTGCCCCAGTAAGAGATTACAGGTGTCATCAGGCAGGCTGCATACGGGGGGGGCACATACTCTCATGCATACAGGGTCTGTGTGTGCCTGTGCAAGATTTGGGCAAGGGGAACCACAATGTTATCTAGTCTTTTGTCATGAACACATCCTGATGGATTTTTCTGCTTTTGGGGGGGGGGGGGTGAATCTGTCAGTAGATTCTGCTGGATTCCCACACTTATATTTTGGGCCCCCCCTATGAAGTGCTGGGCCCCCTGAATCTACCAGGGTATCCATTGCTCCGATGCCCCTGCACGCGCAGAAACACACACTCACACACACACACACAATCCCATCAATGCTGGATGCTGCTGCTGCCGACCGTGGGGGGGGGCGACGCCCCTCCCAGCAGGCAGTGTGGATATAGGTCATGGAGAACCTCACACATAGACAGCTGTGACTCAGAGAGCCTTTGATCAGAGAGCAGGGGACGAACACAACCGCGTCGGCCCCAAAGGGGGGGGGCAGGAGTATCTCCTTTTAGGTGGGATGCAGAGCAGCACCAGACAAACACCTGTTTGCCCTCTGCTCTGCTGCAAAGATACGACTCTTGCAGGATATCGCTATTATTATTATTATTATTATTATTATTATTATTATTATTATTATTATTATTATTATTACGATAGCACCAGCAATAATAATATTCATTCATTTATGGGACCGTCACCACAAACATTTTCATTGTCGTCTTAGTTTATTCCACGTACCAGCCGTGGCTGTCTTTTCATTTATAACGTTAATAAAAGCCAGTACATGAAATACCAGATCCGCTTATTCTAAAAACAGATTCTGGGTTGGATAACTTCGTTTATACACCGTTTTGTTTCGTAAAGGGGACCGCATGGATATAGGAATAGTCAGCAATCCGCGAGGCTGATCGTCTTGACTGGCGACAGAGCGAGTTCGGCCTACATACAGTCAGCGATCGGCGGACCGAAAGGAAGCCCCGTCACCGCGTGTGTGTGCATCAAACATTCATATGCCATAAACCGGAATCATCGCCTTTCTCTTTTTTTAATCGTATTCCAGAAAATGTAACGTTTTCTTACTGACCTTTTTCTCCCCCGTCAAATGCTTCCTTTATGGTCATTTATAAAGACATAATATTCACTACAATTAACTTGAGTTTGTGCGTTTATCTGTTTCGTAAAACCTCATGTTTGGATTAATATCTGGTCTTTTAGGTTGTAGTAGAAAATGGAATGATGCAATGTAATTAAAGACGACTTATTAAATAATGCTTTTTAAAAATTCTATAAAGCAAGAATACTAAGCAAGTAATGCGTTTTGTATTTTCAATATTAACACACGTGCTTTACCAAAAAAGTGATATTTTTATAATCCGAAACATGCCTGACCGGGGGCCACGGGAGAATTCGATTTTATTCCGGAGAACTACAATACATAAATACAATTTATTTTCAATATAGAGCAAGTTACGCTACCACTGCGAAGAGACTCACTCTTGCAGCTTGTGCCAATTTACAAGAGCCCGGGGAGGGGGCGGGGGGCAAAAGTAGTAATGAATAAATAAATTAATAAATAAAGGCTTTGAAATGCGAGTGCATCGGATCTTCAAACGGCCCAAGTCCGTTGCCAAGCACAACTTACAAACACACTCCTGCGTCCCGCCGTTTATTAAGCCCTGACGCCTTTCCACGGAAAATTAAATTTGACAAAATAAATGAAAAGCAGAGAGAACCTCGGATGGATTTCAGTTGTTTCTTAACGACGGACATCATCTTCCTAAACTAAGAGTAAACAGGTTTTAGAATGATTCTTGCTTTTTTAAATATTAAGTAAATTAAAAAACGAGTCGTCTTTTATTTGACATAGTTTTGAAGTGATGCCGCTACAAATACAATCCAAATATAGCTGAGCAGCAGCAACAACAACAACAACAACAATAATAATAATAATAATAACAATAATAATAATATTTTACCGTGATATAAAGAGAAAGTGTTTTATCGTCATCAGTCTTCATGGTGGTGTTGGAACTAATACTCGTACTAATATTTTATTGCAACATAGTCGTCTTAATCTCTAAGAATAAAATACATTTAAGATAAACATGCAACGTACTACTACTGTGCTTTATCGAATTATCGAAATGTTAATATTTAATTGAAAACATCGTTCTTTCGTTTTATTTTGATATAAAATCGTGCTAACTGCCTTGTCTCACAGCGCAGCAGTGGCGTGTCTCCAGTTGCTTAAGGTGCTGTCCCTTTTTTCCTGGGCACGTGTAATCTTATCGTTTCATTAATGACAGACTCCTTAATAGTAAACATGTACTTTACTTGTTTGACAGCCTCGCCCTGTCCGCCCTCTTCGCCGCGGGATGTTACTCACGTTGCCGGTCAAATGCCTGCTGTAACGCGGCAGCTGGACGCGAGCCGTCACCGAGCGGAGCCCGAGAGCGAGACAAGCTGCAAAGATAATAGCTGCCAGTGGCTGGGTAGCGAGGAGCCGGTGCGGGAGTATGTGCAAGGCGGTGCAGCGCTAACATGCTCCATAAGTGATCATGGAAACTGTACCCGCAAAACAAACATATGTTTCAACTTTGGTTGCGAGGCGGCTTTTACACGGCGAATTGCATCGGATCAACAGACGGTGGAGAATCCGATTCAAACTCCTTCATCTCTATGATGTCATGAGATGAAATCATTTAGAAGGATGACAGTTCAACGAGAGGGAGGAAACGCGCAATTAAAACAAAATTAAGTTTAATAAAACAAATTTATGCCGTGACTATATTATATGTATAGGACTACCGGATATTATTTGATATAGTTTTCAACTTAGAAGCATATTATTTTGTTATTTAATAATTCCTTCACTCAAAATGTAGCTGTACTAAATGGCACGGTTAGGGTTAGATGGAATTAGATGATTCATTACTGATCACTTATTCGTAATACTTATTCACGCTTAACTTTAAAATACAAATGCGATGTAGCCAATAATATTGACCTCACTGTAGGCCCTCACTCGTTACTTTTTTCGTACGAATTTAATGCAACATGCATGAGTTTCATTACCCAGAGCTGCGCAAAAAATTTAATTTAGTTGCGCCTGTTCGATCGTATGACGGGATAGTGTTTGTCTTCACTTTTCCGCTCGAATGTTTCATTCATTATTCATCATAAAGATCATAAAGAATCTTAAAAGCTTTGTTTATGAGTGGTGAGGAAATGTAGCTTTTAAACTGTATATTTCAGCTTCCTGTGCCATCTGAAAATGATTTCCCTCGGTACTATAAGCGTAACCCCGGGCACACAGAAATATATACTTTCTTCCAACTGCCAGACTCTCCAAAGGTGTACAATCCAGGATTTGTTTGGATAAATTCTCCGTCTGTGTTATCTAAAATCTCCGAGGACTCACGGGAGATATACCTCATCAAATGAAATTTAAATCTAAATTTAAATTATTCGCCTCACTTGGTGGTTTCAAATATAAAACAAAGAAAATGTTTTAATTACAACAAGAGAATGGGAAAAAAACTGCTGGCACTCCGAAGTGCAGTCACAGCGCTGTGTTGTGTGCCCCTTTCACTACTTCTCCAAGTTGGACAAACTGAAAAGAAAAACAAAAATTAGAGATAATTGTCTGTGTCCAAACACACGAATCGGGCCGCTGTTTTGTTGAGTCGCCCGGCTTGTGAAGAGATCTCCCAGTAGGCAATCTCTCTCTCGCGGATGACCTCTTGTTTGAGCCTTGGAGTAATAGGTAACAATGAACACTGAAAAGCGAGCAGATGGGCAACAATTTTCTCTCTTCTCTTTCCCCTTATAGGGCAAACTTATATTTAACAGCGCGCTGCGCTCACTTTCAAATTGCAGTTTCTGACAGAAGCATTCTTAAACCGCGATAATTGCCTTCTGCTGACTTAAATCCGCTGAATACCTATAAATATTGTAATGTCATAACCTTAACGTAATCACATTGACAGACCCCGGGAATCTGTTAGAATTATTTCTTCGTTTAGATAATGTTGGTTTATCATCTATCCTTTTATGTTCTGTAAGCTCTTATTTTAATTTTTTTCCGAATAAACGTCATCATAATATTTATTATATTTAAAGTGGTATTTAAATGTAATGTTAAACTGGTCGTTGTTCACTGAATTCTATATATTATTGCCGCTATTTTGAAAACATGCGAAGAATTTTAATAGAAAAAAAATGAAATTGCAAGTGGGTGAACTTAGATTAACGAAAATCCTATGATGTTTTTTATTTCAAATTTTAAAGAAATCTGCGAAATAATCATAATTCAGCAGTTAAACGCGGAACAACGTTTTGCGTTTCTCGCGGGGGCTTTAATTTTCGAAGAGAACTGGACTTACTTAACGTTACATTTTTATCGGCGTTTTTTAAAAGCAGGTTCTGTACCTCGCAGTTTTTTCGGAGGAAGCTCAGTGCCTCTTGGGTCCTGCTCTTCAAATTGCGTAACTGTGACTTCTGCGACCCCAAAAGTGTTTTTAACACCGGCCGTTAATAATTCGATTAGACGCTTTTTGTCTAATATGCAAAGCCTGAGTCGTAAAGTTGTTTAGTTGCAAAAAATAGATAATTTTTTATCAATTAATATATAGTTAAGGTGGCGTTAGTGTTCGGGTGAAATTTCATGCATGTAGCCGATGTGTACGCGAGACATCTGCCATACATGTAGCATGTAGGTAGGCCTTTGAAAGGTCCCGGGCTGAAAAGAAACCCTCGAGTCTCGCGCCACGCAGGGAACCGAGTCCACGGCAGCATATTGGCGAGAATAGACCGGGCCCCAACAAAGCCGCGCGCCGCTGGGGCTCCCCTGGTCTGAGCCTGGGAGGCAGCGGTTCGTGTGATGAGACAGAGGGGGGCAGCGGGGCCGGGTCCTCACTGCATTAGGCAGTAATGGGTTTGGGATGACCTAAACGATTTGTTGACTGGGACAATAAATCTGTTGTGTGTTTCTTGGCATACTGAGGGAGGGATTACAAGTTGTCGCACAAAGGAATGCAAATTGCAAGCCAAACTCTGAGAGAGAGCTTAGAAGAGGCCACCATTCTCCGCATTTGTGTGGATCCCCGAGTCTTTTTCTCTATTTTATGTTTTTTCTATTAGTCTTAATAACTGTGAAGGGTCTGAAAGTAGTCACTGTATTCATCTCAAATCAATGGATTACCAACTCCGACCCCTACAGACCTTGAGATTTGCATTCTATTGAATTATCGACGGTATGAGGTGACCAAGAGAACAATGTCGTTCGTCGTTGTTAAGTGTGTTTTTGAAAAACAGCCGGTCCACATTCTGTTCATATTCTGGTCTCTACATGCATATATCACAGGGCCAAGTATAGACAGGCACTTTTAAGGAACTTGGACTTTGATATGACAGGCGCGACGAGGGTGAAATTATCACAAGCAATACATTCTTCCTATTTTGTTATACACAAATCAGTCCGGGGATCCGTTAGGTAATGTGCGTAGCTTTGATTCAGAATCCCATTTTTAAGGGCTGTTTATCCACTTTATACGAAAGAATTTACCTGTTACAACTTTCGCATAGTTACGGCTACGGTGCGAATGACTAATGGTGACCATCTATTCTTCTGTATATTCGTATTCTCTCTCACAGTCAAGGTTATACGGTCCTGTTTAAGTCATAACCGCTAGTAAATCTAAACATACTTATCTTCTTTTTAATATGATGGATTTCTGTTCTATTCTGGCATTATTTAAAAATTATATTATTATTATATTTCGCTTAATGTCATTGAAAAAGACTTAAAGGAGAGAGCTGTTCTCCGATTTTTTTAAACAAGGGCTTTAATGAGGATTATCACGCGGCATATATAATAAATGTATCAATAAACATTATTGTTGGGGCAGCAGTAATAGCGTAGTATTACCACTACTGCTGCGGTTCTACATTTTTCCTTCATTCATCGAAGAGAACCTGCAATCACTACCTCCTTCTAGTGGCTAAGGGGCGTAACGCAGGTGCGGTGGCAACGATTTTGCTCGAATTACTATTACTGTATCACTAATGTATAAAGTGAAGGCTAATTTGTTTTCGTGATTTTTTATTACAATCCCTCACAAATTATGGCTTCATCTCGATGTTATTAATAAACCAAAGAGGGAAATCATTTAGAAATGTTATGCATATTTCTAATAATATAAATACTAATTGATTACGGATTACGTATTTATTCCAGGAGAATGACTTTATCTTCTGCTCGACTGCATTGATTAAAATGAATTCTGACGAGACCCCGTTAATAGCGGCGGATGGCGTAAAATCCAGCAAAGCGCTAATGAACCCGATATCGGAATTATTTTTATAACAACGTTTTGTACAAAAAGCATTTAGCGGTGCCTTCAAGTTATCATAACTGATGGTAACAAATGGATTTTACTTAAGCATTCATCTTACACAAGATCATATGTCTAATTTTCTTTATTGGTATCCCTTCGTTAAATAGAAATGGATATTATTTAAAAGGTTTATACGTGTTTACACCTCTGAAAAGGTCACCGAAATATTCACGTTCATTGTCTAATATATGATGCAATTTATTTATTTAAGTCGGACGGTTTTGGGACGCGACCCATGTATTTGGACGCCCCTATGCCCGTGTCCCCGTGTCATGCTTGGGGCCTCTCTGCACCTGGCGACCTCCTGATTCCCTCCGCAGAGGACATTACTTTCATAGAAAGTCCGCCTTGTCTGATATATTGCGGGCGTGGGTGCGCCTCTCGTATCGCTGCTGTGCGGGCCATGAATGTTTTGCGGGAGAGGACACGCCGCTGCGTCGGGCTGAGCTGTGCAGTTCGCCCTGGGAATCGCGCCTCCCAGGGTCTGCATCCCCGTGTCCTTCCCTCCTTCTTCCAGGAGTTTCGGGAGGCGTGCACGTGCTTTAATTAAAAAACAACAACATTATGTTAGCGCAGCTAAAAGGGGGGCAGGCAGCACCCTCCTCGCTGGGCGGCGAGCGCCAAGGCAGTCATCCAACCCAGAAAAAAACCCTGCTGTAATCGGGCAGGGGTGCATTTCCCAAAAGCGCAGCTAAGAAGTACGATAGCAACTTACATAGTTTTAACTATGCAACAGAATGGGTGAAATTACGTACAGTATGCTGGTAACTGGGAATTTTGGGAAAGCACCCCAAGCAGAGAAACGTCACGCCAGGACCCTTTCCTGCAGAATAGCAATACATTCAAACCCCCATATTTTTTTTTACCCTGAGTTCTCACTTGAAGGTTTTCCTAATACCAAAGACCAACATCTTCAAGTGAAGCTTAAGAAGACCCAGAGCGACACATCGCCATAACGCCGGCTCGTAAACATGCAGGCGGCCGCTTTATTCATTCGCGTCTGCCTGAGAGGTGGAAAAAAAAAACGTTTCCCGGTGAGAAAACATCCCCCACCCCCACCGACCCGTCTGAAGGTACAAGCTATGTTTCATTTAGCACTCTCCGCTTTGCTAATTACGAATCTTTTCAGCGAGATGACACCATGGTTTCCATCTGGCTTAGCGCGTTTCTACGAACTCACGAGCAGTTTGGCTGCAACATTGATTAGTATAGATTACTACACCATAGCCTGCCATGCCACTGGGCAGACTCATCCAAGAAGCCCTTCATGAGCAGTGGAACAATGACCAGCTGGCTTGAGGAAGGACCATGTCCGCCAGAAAATGTATACAGTAAGTTGCCAGGGTAACCCTGTTAGCAGAATGCAGATCAGCCCAGATGCTCTATAGTGTTACCCACAATTCTGTGTGATTACTGGCACTTTCATATACAGAGAGGCAGGTGGGAGTGACAATCAGCCCCTAACCATTGCGGAGTTTTTATTTTTTTTAATTCTGAATTGATCAATTTGCCTCTTTTTCTTTTTTGACTTCCACTCAGGGATTGCAGGGCCCCATAAAACCGCTTACTTACCGTAGTGCCGGTTCGGCGGCGGAGAGGTCAGTGTTATCCAAACACACCCATCCGGCTATTTGCTATAGCACCCTCCATCCGGCAGGAAGCCGGAGAAATCAGCCCGTCTCTTCAATCAGGCCGCGAGCGGCGGGGCGAATGCATAATGACATGGGTGGCGTGGCGGAATCGGGGCCTGGAACAATGACGGGGGGGCGGCCGAGGAAAAAAAGCCGGCCTTATTGATGTCTACGGCCTCTATTTTGCTTGTCTTGTTGTCTGTTTACAGATGGAAACAAACAAGGGAGCGGCGAAGGTGAGACGATGGAGTGTGGAGGCGCTCGCCGGTGAGGGGGGAGGCTGCCTGGGCGCATGTGCGCTTAGCGACGGCGCCGCGACACCCAGGATGCATCAGCACCGGTTGAGCTCCGCGTTCCGCTAGCCTGTTAGCGGTCGGTAGCCGCGTGAGGCTAATCCTCTTTGCTCTTCCCTGTCAGGGGTTCACCTTGAGAGCAGAAAGCCCCGCAGGCGTCCTCCCAGGTGCCTGTTTGCTCAGCACCTATGCAGACAGACACTGGTTACTGCCACAGACCTTTGACCACATTAACTCGTTTTATTTTTATTACGGGTTCGGTTCTCACGCGGCCCTTATCGTCTCAGCGTTAAAAGGCTGCTGTGCGCCGACCTGGGCTGATCCAGAGCTCGAGTCTGGGCTGCCGCTACGGACAGACAGACACCGCGGTGACAGAAAGTCGGGGAGGAAGGAGGGCAAGACTGACAAAGGGATATTAAAATGGGGGGTCTGGAGAGGAGGATCTTGGGCAGAGATGGTGGGGGGGGGGGGTCGTGTTCAAAGCGAGACGCCGGCAAAGTCCCGTCCCCACTTCAGATTGTTTCTGTCCCTCGTCCCCAATAAAAGGCCCATCGTGGCTTTAAACCCAGGAGGCCCATAGCGGCTGCGACAGCTTTGGGCAAACAGGCCATTTTACAAGGCAGCCCTGCAATCAGCCATTACCTCCACTATTGAATTTTAAGTGCAGGCTGGCCTTGGAGTTACCTGGATACACCTGAGATTGGCTGATAAAAACAGGCCTGTGGGCAAACGCAGAGGCTCATATCCCATCATCCTCCTCTCCCGCCACATCTGTCCCTCAGCACTGCCTCTGTCCGCCCCTCCCGATCGGCAACATGGCCGCTGCTCACTGGTGCTGCTTCTGTTGTCTCATTCGCCTACGGCGTTTCGGCTTTTGTCGCCGTATTAGCCTGGTTGCTAAGCAGGATGAGAAACAAATTATGTAAATTCAGCTCTCATTTTTGACCTTAACGCACACATGTGTTCGGGGGTGTGCATGAGCATGGTGTGTCTGTATATGTGTGTGCGTGTGGCACTGGTTGTGCGCATGGGTGTGTGTGCACGAGCATTCCACGTGTGTGTGTGTGTGTGTGTATGAATGCACCGTGTAAATTTGTGTGTTGCTGAGCGGGGCACATGTGTGTGTGTGTTTGTCCTCAAAGCATTTAGCCTCAGTTTGCCAAGCTGTCACCCACCACCACACCCCCCCCCCCCAGCACTGTCCTATTAACAGTGTTTGAGGAGCACTGAGCCAGACGCAGCTGACCTCCACCTTCTCCCTGACCTCCAGTGCTCTCCCTGGGGGGTAGCAGGCAGGACGACCGAAACGGGGGGGGGGGGGGGGGGTGGCTGGATCAGCCGTCTGACTCCGAGCAAACAGTCAAACAGACAAACACCTTTCTGTCTCTGTCTCCACGTCGCTTCCTCTCTGTGCCCCCACCCTCCTCACGGCCCTACACCCCATCCACGGGAGACCCTGCCCTTCAAATCCTCCCCTTCCTTTCATGTAATAAAATCACCCCACCTCCGAATGAGATTTATGAAGGGGTTCACTCTCACACGTTGCGTTCGGGATAAAATATTCAAACCATACCCCGGTTACGACCCCAGAGGCGTGAGGTATTTGCTGTGTGGAGCGCAAACACAAGTACGTTTTAACGCGGGGCACTTACAAAGACACGGCGTGATTAGTGTAATTGCGACTCTTTTTTGGTGCACAGTTCAGCAGGTTTATGTTTCTACGCTCTTAGTGTCAGCAGTGAGCTGCCATTCTTCATCAGAGCTGGAAACCTCTCGCCGTGGATCAGCTTCTGGGTCGAACGATGATTCGCGGCTTGTCGTCGCCGGCAGACGGAGGTATCCGCTATGAAGAGGAGAACTGATGTGTTCCGGGCCGAGTGACATTTGTTTTTTCTCTATGTGCTCTCCCCGCTGAGGCCTGATGTGTACGTGATTAGCATATTTCATTACCACGCGTGGTAACTGGGCAGCATCAAAGCCACTGGCTGGCAGCACTGCTCACGGCTATTCCAGCGTTTTCTGCGAGAATGAATTCGCTGCCGTCTGTTTTTGAGGGCGCCCTCTCTGGGGTGCCGCCTCCGATATCAAAGAGAACCCCCTGTACGTGTGAAGGACCCCCTCGTGGGGCCTCGAAACGTCACGAAAACCTGTGAAATGCCACTTTCGCCCGAACGCCGCCGAGTGCCCACAGCCCCTCCCTCCCCAGTCGCTCCGACACCGAGGTTAACAAATAACTATTTCGGCGCTAAGTGGCACCATGCCAATATATAGGTTTGTGCCTGATGCCATGCTTTGTGGACACGCTGGAGCAGGTATACACACAAAAAGCCCCCCCCCCATGATGGCGATGATGCACGGCTCCCTGTAACTCTACCTGTGTGACGTGTGTCTTTATGAGCCTCAGACTAATTAATTAAACTAATTCATTATCAGCCCCACCTTCTAAATTCACCCCCACCCCAACACCCCCAGTTCAATTCAGTTCAATTCAGTTCAATTTCAGTTCAATTCATTTCATTCACTAAAAATGATCCAGGCCAGAGTCTTCATGTATAAGAAGAGCAAGGAGATTATTAGAATCCTGTCCTGAATCATGTCAACATGCAGCTGTCTGAGGCGCCTGTTTCTGATTGGCCAAGGTCAGACTCAGCCAAGGTCAAGCCAGATCCTACTGGTACAATCATACTGCTAACCTTAACATGTCTGCCATTCTCCCATCGCTGTGGTAAACACAGCTAACATTCTGAACGGTACCAACATCACAGCGGCAATGCAGACGTCACGTCTGGCTCCCCGATCCGCGGGCTGAACGCGGCGTTGTGGGTTTTGCGGCTGACTGTGGCATTGGCACCTGTGCTGTTCAGGAAGCCCACCTCACTGACCAATGCCAAACCACAGATCCCTTAATGCAGCGTTTCCCAATCTGGTCCTCGGGGACCTACAGACGGTCCAGTTTCTTCTCCCTCCCAGCTCCCAGTAGGAGCAAAAACGTGGACTGTCTGCGGGTCCCCAAGGACCGGATTGGGAAACGTTGCTCCAATGACATGGGGGCCAATTTGAGGACCTGTCACATCACCAGAGAACAGCCAGATTACCACCTGGGATAATCCCTAAAATGGGGGCATCACTGTCCCGGCTTCAGCGAGACACAATGCCGGATTTTCCCGAGTTAATGCTGAACAGTATAAACGGCTCAGTTGGTCCCCCTAGATAAAGCTGGCAGGCAAACTGAGCAGCATAATTATGGATTTTTCAGAACTTTTAGGTCCTGTTTTATATACAGACCTAACATCTGAGCAGGTAGGTTGTGTAAAAATGTAATGAATGGATTAGTAAATGCTATTCAGTCTTGTTCGTGTTTATCATAGACAAACGTTTTGATGGTAGCTCAGAGGAGGATGGTTATGGTTTATGTAAATATGAGGTGCACAGTAGGTTTGAGGAGCTTGAAGACAAAGTCAGCTGTTCAAATCCTCCTTGATCCACCCATTATTTAAAGTGTCAAAGCCCTTCAAGGGCTGTACCCTTTCTCCCTGGCCTCACTCTGATGAACGCACACAAATGATTTGGTGCCATTTTAATCCAAAGCCATCATCTGCAGTGTATACCCTATATAGCAGGATAATTACTGAAGGGATTCGGCTTAATTACCTCACTCAGAGGAGCACACAGCACTGGCCCCTCTGGGCTGTGAACCCATAACCCACTGGATACACATCCAGTGCCACCTGCTGCTGGGCTTCCTGTCTTTCTCCCCCTGGAGCCGTTCAGCTCAGGTTTTCCTCCCCCACCCCACCCCAAACCAAGGTCACCTCTACATGCAACGATGGCTCTTCAAGGTCAGGTGCCTCTGTTTTCTCTCTGAAGTGGGCTCTAGACTCAGCCACAAATGAGTGTTTCAGAGCATCACTGAAAGTGGACACGTCTTCCAGAAGAAGCCACACACAAGTTCCTGTAGCTCAACAAATAGAGCATTGGAGTGACAATGAAAAGGTTGTGGGTTCAAATCCCAGACAGCATGTGCAAATCATTACTCTACCATCTACTGTAGGTTGTTCTGGCTAAAGATCTCAGTAGTAGCTGTCTCTCTAACCCTGAGAATAAGACATAACTTATCAATAATACGTTCTTTGCATTCTCTGCCTCAGACAACATATAAAATAATAGTGTATTAAAACGTCAACTCCATAAAATGCTGCCTTAGGTGACAGCTTGATGGACTGGTTTCCAGTGCCAGGCATCCCAGCTGGCCTCTGTTTCCAGGGATCTGCTGCCAGCTCAGTTATGGGAGCTGGATGGAAGGATAAGAACTATAATACTCATTATCTGCTTGGCGATATCCATAATGTTTAGAGTCATACACATATTGATTTACTATTCCAAAGACAGATACACAGAACGATCCTTAATTTACACTATTGCTACTGTAATGCTGAAATGTAACACATCATTTAATACTTGTGCTTATTTGCAGTAACTCCGGCTGATACAGTCAGGAATTGCTGTAGGTTTAATTTTAGCTAATGCTTAAATTTTTGCTTTGTGTTGAAAGTTTACTATTAATAAGCTAAAATAATACGGTAACATTCTGAGGAAACGTCACCAGCACCATAAATAAATTGCTGGTTGTAAGAAGACAGATTTTGAAAGCCATTTGTGTTCATTTGTATCATATGTAATACAGAGTTAACTGTTTCATTTGATTGATAGATTGATTGATTGCTTAACGCCATGAAATCCCCCGCCCCGCCCATTTTACTAGTATGAAGTTGGTAGGAGAGGAAAGGTATTGTGTTATTTTGCATCAATTTTAAAAACGTGGCCTATCTGTACACCATGTAGAATACCAAAGCTTAATTGTATCAACTAACCTCACCCGGTGGTCCAAGGATTGAAAATCAGATTGATTACCGTATTTCCTTAAATTGGTCGCTATTTTTTATTATTTATTTACTTAAAAAAAGAAGAAAAAAAAAACACTTAGAGAACATTAGAGCATCACAAGGGTAACGCTAGAAAGCTGCGTTCGTTTTAGTTTGGTTACCAGCGGTGATTTTAACAACCGTATCGTTTCCGCCAAGTCAGGTCGGGTTTGTTCCACTTCCTATCCACTCCGAGGCCCCTGGGCCTTTGCCAGCCTTAACCTTGGATTCCCCCCCCCGTAGCCGCTCACGAGGGGAAAACTGGAAAAGGAGGTGGGAGGAAAAAAACCGAGAACCCGGCGCATTATATGCTTTAACATGGCTGGCAAATCCACGCCGGTTAAACAAACTTAACCTTCATTTTGCGAAACCGAGCGAATCAAAGGGCTGAGAACGACCCACGCAAGTAATTACCGCCGAGGGAGAGCAACAGAGAAGCGGGGATGAGAGGAGCGGGCGCGGGGAGAGGGGCCAGGAACGGAAAAGGGGAATCATTTAAGAAGATGAAGCATTTTTAATGAGTTTGCCCAGAAATTGATTTTCCGTTCTAATCTTTTATTTATATGCATCCTGAGATCCCTGTCCTGCCCAGCAAAGGGTCAGTCAGCTCTGAACTCTGTCAGTACCCCCACTCCGTCAAACAACACCCCGATGCCCAGGGAAAATGGTATTTTAGCAAAAGCAAACATTGTCCTGTCGTGGCTTAAGGGGCGAAATAGCTGTTTGTTTTAAAACGTGTTCTCCTTTGCTACGCATGAAACGGTGGAAGCATAAAAAGGACTTAAAAAGAAAAAAGCAAAAAAATAAACTACGAGACTGCGGACAAAGAAAACTATTCATTATGGAGATGTTTGGAATTAATTACGTTAATTACATGTCGCGCAATTTTTAATATATGTGTGCGTCATTATTATTATTTAGTGCAAATACGTTATAGGAAAACTACAATATCCTATAAGTCTCGGCGCGAAATAATTTCCAGCCAAAGCACAATATCAAGAGTCGTTTTCACAGCGCCGAGTTTTTTAATGCCAGTCGGACTGGTCTGTGAGACGCGGTAGGGATTCTCCGTGGACAGCTTTGGGCGGGGGAAAAAACGCAATTTTTCCAGTGTCAGTCTGAATATAAACAACGTTATTACAACAAATGTAAACAAACATTCTTATTATATGCACATAACGACAGTATTAACATTGTTTAAACATCTAGGCCTATGTTGTTAGTTTTCACAATATAAACTGTAAGTAGTGAAATCACCATTTAAGTAAATCATTTTCATTTATCATTCAAGTCAAATGGATTTTAAATGGATTAATGCCGATCACCAAACGGGCCTGTAAACGAAAAACACATGACTATCAGATTAATATACTGTTTGTTATAAAATAATATGGCGCGGATCTAGCCAAACGGGGTATAATCAGACATCCGGGGAAAAACTTTCTAATATGACATCATTGCGAATAAATGTTGTTTGATTGCTGTTTATATAGTGTTAAACTTTAAGGCGGGATAGGGTCGGTTGCATTATGTTTGTGACACAAGTATCATTACACAAATGCTCATCTTAAGATCGTGCTATGCCTTGTATAACTGATTTGTGTATTACTCTATTATATGCTTGATTTCTTTGCGTGGAATAAATTAAAACAACAGTTTAACGAAGAACCAAAAATACATGCAAAATTTAACTGAGGATTTTAATGGCGGTCTAGGAACTAACCATGTTTTGGATCTACAAACTAATCGGACTGACTGGCGACAGTGTGATTTTTAGTTTAATAAAGACATGCTGTTACAGCATCAGAACCTCAGTGATCTCATTCCATATTTTTTAAACATATCATTATGAATAAAATATTATTGTAGTACTGAGATTATCGTCCCTATCCTAAATAAACACCCCATTTTAATAATAATCGCTGGTATTTAATACACACACTGAAGAGAAAAGAAATCGATAGGCTAACACAATATAAGATACTTTGAAGACCTGCTTTAATATAGAACTGTTCCCAGAAAATCGGACTAAATTTTTGAAATGAAAACAAAGTACTGAATTAAATTAGGAACAGTTTTAGCAACAGCGCTGTAGTCGACACGCTTAACTGACTGTTTAAACTTTCTAAATATGGAATCGTAGGGCATTAGTCATTATTATTATTATTATTATTATTAATAATAATAATAATATTATTTCATTTTCTCTTTAATATAAGTGTATCCTTTACTCTGCCAATGCATCGCGCATGTTTGGCGCCGTACTCTGACACATGTGCTCTCGTTGCCATCTAGCGATATCCCATCAACCTCAACATGCGTCAGAAGTTTCACGCCATTCATCCGCCCAGCTGAATAGAGCTCGCGCTCCTCTCGATCAGGTATGTTCGCCTGCTTTGAATGCAGTCGAGTGTGGGTCAGAGCTTTGAGAGGCGCCCTCCTTTAAATGAAAGCTTACCCTTCAGTAAGATGTGATGTGTCGAACTTTCATTGAAAACAGGCCTACAGCTGCCGAGTTGGATTATTCATTTCTCCTTACAGAATTTGTAATATATTTCAAACCAAACTATCTCCATAAAATATACTACTATATTTATAATTCTTAGACTATAGACTGAATACAAAAGAATGTGCAGGAAAGTTAAACGCTCGTTTCAGAATAAACACGGTATGCAGGGTTGTTTTGAATTTTGTAATATTTGATATGTGCCACTAGAGGGCAGCATAGGATCACTTCTGTCTTAGAGCTAATTGACGTACTTAACGTAAATATAACAGCGAAATTGAAAGTGTCGTTTCTCGCATTGCGTGTCAACATGCATCTACAAGCGGGAATAGACATGTAACGATACATACCAGTACGCACCGACGTTCTGCGTAATTGTGTCATGAGAAATTTGCCGGCGATGCCTGAGCCACGCACCCCTACCCCATGGCTCACGTGCGCCGGCAGCACCAGCGTTCATCGCCACCTCGCGGCTGGGCGCTCCGCTCAGGGAACCCCTGGTGCTGTTAGACGACGGCTTTTGGGATCAGAATGCTCACGCGTTTCTGTTTATATTTTATTCTTTTATGTAATTAACAAATGCATGAAAATATACTCTCCGAGAAAGAATAAATACACAATATTTCTTTATGAACAAATGCACAATTTACAAAAACCACAACGGCAGGGCGCTTCTAGAAGACGTCAATGAATTGTTACGGTCATTAGTAGAATTACATTATTATTATTATTATTATTATTATTATTATTATTATTATTATTATTATTTACATTGGTAGACACATTAAAATTTAGAATCCAGTCTCTCTCTGCATATTAATTATATATTTTTTAATTATTATTATGCCTTTCCAGAGATTTGTAGTCTTTTTTAAATACACCACTCTGTTCTGCCTTGGCCACTGCATTTGTGGGACAAAGTCAGTCTTCATTTTGCCTTTATAAACGCAGTTATGTAAGTCATCATCAGTATCACTATTATTGCTGTCTGATTAGAGAGGAACTGCTCAGCAAGGTAAGGTAAGGATCCACGGTGCTTGAGAAGCCCTGCTGTACTGCAGTCTGACTCCGTGTTGAGAGGAAACTGCTGGAACGGTCCACAGGCACGAAGCTGGAGTGTTTCTTTGGTTTTCTAAGGTGGGAAGTGGTCTGTATGAAAGATGCCTGGCATTCTTGGGTTTGACATTAATATATTCAGTTCCCATAGGTTTTGGGCAGTCAGCACCTAGAAGTGAGAATGGCTCCCCCTTGGGGTCAGGAGGTGAATGACATGTGCAGAACCAGGCAGGTTATTAGGCAGGTGAGGGCGTGGCCAGTGTCACGCGAGGCCAAGTTCAGCGGGGCGAGGGGCGTGGCCGAGCCGGCAGGACGTTCCCAGGGGGTGCCGACAGTCCGGCGACGCTGCTCCTGTTGTGTCAGGGGGGGCTCCACCGTCACATAGCCGTTCGTTATCCTGATGTTGGCCAAGGGAGTGGCGCTGCTCAAAGACAAGCGGACAAACAGGATCGGTGATAACGAAACACAGACGCGCAGAGAGGAGTTTATTTTCATGTCCTGCCTCAGATTGTTATTCTAACTTTCCCGCTAAGCTATCATGTCTTTCTCCAAAGTGGTGGCCAGTTCTGTGCATTTATATGGGACAAGGCTGGATTGTTTACAGAAAGTATCGCAGTTAGGCAGCACGCTTGTGGGTACAGCAGAAAATCCTTGCGAGATTAAAACCAGCCCCCCACCATCCCAACACGTCCTTATCTGGCTGTCGCCCTGTGTCCTGCTGTCTCGCCTGCC
>JAODLC010000036.1:4054194-4065452 GCA_026781145.1 Hippopotamyrus pictus | reverse complement strand
CATCCTTATCTGGCTGTCAGCCTGCCCTTATGGGTGAGGCCTCACCTGGCCTCCATGCGGACCCACAGGTCGCTGAAGAGCCGAGGTTGGCTGTGGACTCGCTGTGGCTTCCTGGGCCGTTTCTGCCGCCCGAACTCCTCCAGCTGGCTCAGGCTGTCGGGCAGCAGCAGCTGAGGCAGGCCGTCCCGGCCTTCTCCGGGCCCCGGGGAGCCGCTCTCCCAGCCCGGGGGGTCGTCGGTGGCACCCGTGTCCCCCTCCATGCCGGGGCCCAGTGTGACCTCCTCGGAGTTGGCCGGATACCTGAGGCACAGAAGTGGAAACGAAGAGCAGAGTGAGAGGGGAACATTGTTGCGGAAGTGGAGCTTGGGAGATGCCCCAAGAGGGCGGGACCACACCAAAAGACACCATTGGTCAGTTGCCCCGAGAGGGCGGGACCAATACCATGAGACGCCATTGGTCAGATGCCCCAAGAGGGCGGGACCACGCCAAAAGACATCATTGGTCAGTTGCCCTGAGAGGGCGGGACCACGCCATGAGACGCCATTGGTCAGACGCCCCAAGGGGGCAGAACCATGCCAAGAGACGCCATTGGTGAGACGCCTCAAGAGGGCGAGACCACACCAAGAGACGGCATTGGTGAGACGCCTCAAGAGGGCGAGACCACGCCATGAGACGCCATTGGTGAGACGCCTCAAGAGGGCGAGACCACACCAAGAGACGGCATTGGTTACTTATTAGCTATAAAATAAAGGCAGTGTCTTTCGAAGAGCGGTCTGAGCATGTGCCCGTGTAAACCCAAACACCATATATGGGGCACGAACGCCGCCCATGTGATTGTGTGAGGATGTCGCCGTGGTGATACACAGCCAGCACCAACATCAGCCAGTGAAAAGGGGTTTACAAGGTGGACGAATGTTCCATAATCTAGATGGGTGTGGGTGAGGGCAGCTTCAGATCAACACTGGCTGGCCCCGCGTTAATGGCTTTCCTGGCAGCGGGGAGGATGGGGGAAAGACTGCTGGCATCCCCCCCCCATCTCCACCGCCACGTGGCAGCGACTGTTTACCTGGAGGTGCGTAAAATCCTGGCCACCATAGTGCAGGCGATATGGGATCCATCATTTGTCTTGGCTGGCTGCTGCTGCAGCCAATCAGGAAGGAGGAAATGCCTGTGGGGGTGCAACACCCCTATTTCGATGCCCAGCCGTCACGTTTACACGAGACGTGGTCGGGCCACGCAGAGACGGACGCTAACGGAGACGGCCATGGTGTCGGCACTCTGCCATACTGGGAACAATGGGCCGCCCTGCGTTTCCTCGAACCGCCCGCTGGTTTTTCCCACAGAGGTCCCCGGGAGGCCGAATGAATCAGCGACGACGGTAATTAGCGGTGAGAGACACAAAAGCGAGGCGCAGCTGCAGTGCACTATTAACCGACTCCCCTAATTAAGTCTACGGCATTTTCTCCGCGGGGCGGTAATGGCTAATGGCGGTGTTTATGCGGGGGTCAAGCATCCGGCCGCCTGACAGACCAGTAACACTACTGGTTTGCTCTTTCGCAAAAGAGGCTGTGTTTAAATACTTTAGCCCAAATTCTTCAGGGGGTCGTCTGTCCTGCAGGCCCAGGGGGATTTTCTGACATGAGGTCTGAAGCGTCGACCTACCTGACAACAGCAGCCTGTAGATAATCCCCCGAGGGGGCCCTTGGCGAAAATCAAACATTACAGTTTCATTTATCATGGTTCTGTAATTTTCATCTGCATCAAGTCGGTGTCTCACAGCGCAACAGTCCGACTCGGGGCCAGATAAATCACAGTGAGCACTCCCCAGTGGCCAGAGAGTGATGCCGTTGGGTCGTGCGTGCTCATTGGTCAATTTGAGCACATGCGGAAGTCACAACTCACTCTGTGATTGGCTGTCCTGGGGCCGTGTGTTCCACCTGGTAGCCTTCCTGTCGCAGTATGTCCAGCACGCTGTGGTTCCCCAGGAAGTGGCCTGACGGCGAATGGAGGAGAAACGCAGCGGGTCAAGCGGCAGTCATGGAGAACCTTCGTTTGGCAGACGCTTTTATCAAAAGTGACATACAGCTGAGAAACCAGGGTCAGTCAGTCTCTGGAGAAACTGCAGTGATATCATGCTGCCAACCAGGGGATTTCGACCCAAAAACCTTCTGATCAGAGGTGCAGGTTCTAATTCACTGGGCCACAGTGACCTGGAGAGCAGCGGGGAGGGTGAATGGGGGTTGAGAGCAGCGAATGGGGGGGGGTGACGGGACAGCGTGCGCCTCCGGCTGCTGGGTGCTACGTGTATGACGTGTGCTGCAGGTCACACACACAGGTTTGTAATTATACCTTCGTGGGGACTCTCCATTCATTTCTATGGGGAAACCTCTAATCCCAACATGGCAACCTTAACCCTACCCAGCCCTAACCTTAACCATAAGTAACCAAACGAAATACAGGACTTTTGACATTTTAAGTTTTTTGATTGCAGTCACAGATCTTGGTGGGGATCATTTTTCAGGTCCCTACAACGTGAAAACAACAGGGCCCGTATTCACAAAGCATTTTATCTTAGCACTAAGAGTACTCCTGAATCGCATTAAAAGTTTGAAAGAGTTTTTTCCCTAAAACCAATCCACAAAGTGGCTGAGAGGAACTTTTATTTAGGAAGCGAGCCAATTCCTAAGGTTAGCATAAGACTCCACCAAGCTAAGATAAGCTAAGCTTGACTGCAGTAACCATGGGGACTAGTAGATGAGAGGCCAGTATGTGCTGGTGAAAATGTACACACGACATCCCATAAACACAAATACACTGGAAACCCCTTATAGTGATCACGGTTATAGTGATCAACGGCTTATATGGATCAAAAAGCTTGGGATAGAATCATTCCTGTACAAATCCTGTATCAATAATTCGCTTACCAAGTAGTCCACTTGCAGTGTTCATTTTGGGTCTTTTTATACACGACAACATATGTAAAAAATTAAAACTATGGCAATTCTTTTTTTACTGGCCTACTTTGCCTTGCAGTAACCCGTCTGCTTCTGGCTAGCTACCTGAGGCTAAGGCTGTATGCACAGAAAACATGACGGGGGGAAAAAAAAAAAGTAATTTTCTCTCACTGATGAATATAGACTCATCAAAGGTTATAAACTGCAAAACGTGAGCCAAGGAGATGCAGCAGCGAAACTACTATGCGGTATATTTCATGTACAGTTCTATACTGTATTATGGCGAATTTGAATTATACACAGATCAGTAATTTGAAAAGCGCCTGAAACAGCTGTGCTGTGTTTTGAACGTGTCTATAAAATTCAGTAAATAATGACATTGTCCGTTTTCTTACGTAATATTCATATATTAAATGGGCTATACAAATGTCAATTAGATGGTAATCTGCCTGAGACAAAATAAAAGAAAAAACTGGTTATAATGATCACTGTAAGAGTTTTCCACTGTATACGATTGGGTTGATTTGGTTTGTTGGAGATGTTACTGTATCCCTCAGCAGCTCCACAACAATCCGCATTCCCTCCCGACTGAGGCGGTATCCTTTAAGTAATTCAGCGTTCGTTTAATGTTTCCATGACGTTGTGATGTGGGTCGGCAGCAGTCATTTTGCGACTCTTTGCGAGTTGGTCTTAGTGACTTAGTCCTCAACCACTCTTTAGGTCAGACTTAGGCGCGACTTTTAGCGCTAAGCGCCTTTGTGAATTGCTCTACTGGGAGTCCTACATTTAGGACTGACGCCCATAATTTTTGGGAGCTACTTTTAGCTTTAAGATGCTTTGTGAAAACGAGCCCAGGTTTTTATTATATTGTGGGGGACATTTGGTCCCCACAAAGTAATTTAAACCTAATCCACACACACAGCAGAAGCACATCAAACACGAGGTCTCCCAGCGGACGCCCATGAAAGGCTTCCTATTTCCAACAGAATCCCCGTCATTCGCTGCGTCACTCAACCCCGCAATAACCGCTAATGCCACCCCCCCCCAGAACCTTATAAATGGCCATCTTCTAAAATCATCATATCTTCATCAGGCTGGGAGGTGTCGGTCAGATCAGAAAGGCAGGGGGTGAGGCCCCCCCCGCCCCATCGTTCCTCTCGCACCTTCGTCCCCGTGGCAGTGTGGGGGTGGGGCCAGGTAGAGAACAGGCACCCTATTGAGGGGCTTGACCTGGCAGCCCTTGGGGGGGGGGGGGGGGGGGGCAGTGCTAGCCAGCGAATCCAGCGGCTGCCTGAAAGCCCCTCGCATTGGCCCCCACTCAGTCTTGCCCCCCAACATATTTATTCCCCTAATAATTTATTCGTAACGCTCTTCTGTACACACACCACTCCACCGCAGTCGAGGGGAGCGAAATGAAGCAGGGCGTTCTGGGCAGGCGGTCAAGCCGGCGGCGGCGGCGGCGGCAGAGACGCCCCAGCGGCCGCCAGGTCAGCGGGGAAAGTGCTTAGCCGGCGGTTTGAGGCGCCGGGGGACGTGTGCGGTCAGCTGAGCGAGCCGCCCTAACCCACCTGTCACATCAGGGCTGAAGCGGAAGCAGAAACTCCTACTACTCCGAGGCGTAAAAATGTCAGCCAATGAAACTCGCTGTTGGAGAGCCAACGGGCCAATTGGTTAGATACCTTCATACTCCGTGTTGATTTTCACACCACAGTTAGCTGGAAATATATGCTACACGATGAGTTTTTCTAGCGTCATTTGCATCACGACTGACCTAACAGGATATCCTACCTCCTAAAATAAGTATTTTACTGATACAGTCCTTTATAAGGATGTAGGCCAGCCCGCTATGCATTGAGCATGTGGGCTGTGGAAAAGCTAATGATAGACACACTACAGCCCCCCCCTGTGGAAACAGCAGTGCCTCCTTTCTGCTCAACTTTGGGATGGTTCTCTGTCTGCCTCAGCTTCACCCCCCTCCAAGCTTGTCTGGGAGTCTGACATAGGGGAGTGGCAACATAACAGGCGTTCCCCCCCCCCTGCTTTTAACAGGAGGCCTGGGTGTCAGTTGGCCAGTCCAGCGCTCCTGAGGGCCCCCATCTCGCAGAGGCCTGCTAGGGAGATTGGCCGTCCCTCCCTGGCAGGCCTCTGGCTCACCGTAACATAATGTCGCGAAGCTTTTAGCAAGTTTTAACAGGGCCCCTGACTTATAGGAACCATTTGAACTGTTTGAGGCTTATTGGAAATGACGTGTCAAGCACTGCCCTGCCCCCCCCCCCCACGGGGAAAATCCCCCCAGTAACACCCTGACGTCACCCGGCATCCCTCTGCTCCACCCTTTCTCACCCTCCGCTCCATGTAGTCAGCCAAGTCTCAGAGGAAGGATGCAGTAGGAAAAGAATGATGTGACCAGGCACTTTAGCGGCCCCTGGTGGTCACCGGTAAGAAAGGCGCTAGAAAGGACAGCAGGAGGTGGGATATGTGGGATGATAGAGGAGCATGGTAAAGTGTGCCCGGTGCTGTTGCTATGCTACA
Source organism: Hippopotamyrus pictus (assembly GCA_026781145.1). NCBI lineage: Eukaryota > Metazoa > Chordata > Actinopteri > Osteoglossiformes > Mormyridae > Hippopotamyrus > Hippopotamyrus pictus. Next base: position 4,059,966 of record JAODLC010000036.1, on the reverse strand, counting down.
AACAAACAGAAGACCCCGTGTGGTGAGATGTGAGACACGGGACTCATACAGACTACGCCAGGGAAGCACGCATTCTTCACCATAATTACAGGGTCCTCTTGGCTGCTGGGTTGGTGTGACCCGCTGACGGGGCCCCCGCTAATCCCGGCTCCTCACCCGCGCTCCAGGAGACCAGCCCAGGGTATCATTAACAGCCGGCAGCAGCTAACCGGCAGTGCTGTGTAGCCAGGATGCGAATCAAAAATACGCATAACGCTCCGGGCCCATAATACGACGACAAGCCCAGTCATTTCCGGGTCGCGATCCAGGCCCTGGACGTCGAAAAGAGCGCGGGTCTCGCGTGGCGTCAGGAAATCCCAGGCCTTTCGATGTTCCTGTCTGCTTTCATTAGCACATTAATGGGAGCAGAGCAGGGACCCCCCCACCCCAACAAGCGGTACCACTCTGAGTGCGTGAGGATATTAGTCCCGGCAGTGGGGGCGGGGTCAGAAGTGCTGCCACAGGACTCTGAGAGATCCTCTGCAGGCCCATCCTGTGAGGATTTCCCTCCCCCCCTCCCCTGAGGACCCCTGACAACCGACATGAATGGTTTTCTGCAGGAACATTTACCGTTACCTCCGTCACTTTAAATATTTAGACTGTCCGTTTGCTTATGCCTTGTTTGACTGGCCGGGGCACCACTGCTGTATATAACTGTCCCAGAAGGGAGGGGAGCGGGTGCAGAGGGTAGGGGGGAGGGGTAGGGTGGGTCAGGCCTGTGACACGTTAAAACGTTTAGTGAAAATTGCACCCACTGTTTGGTTTCGTTCTTGACAGCTGACGCTTTAACTCCACGTGTTCTGCTGCCCGGCGGTCCAACAGAAAGTCCTCAGAGAGGCTCACATTAGACCTGCCTTATATGTACAGAGCAGGCACTCAGCTCACATCTGTCATATTATTTGTTCCGGAGCCGCCGTGATTCCATCTTCATCCTGCCCCACCTGTGTAAAATACGTTCTCACTCATTTTATCAATCTCCTTCCCACCCCATTAAATTGGTGCTTTTCTCCCTGTCCTGCTCTGTGCTTTGCTTCCGTTGTCGATTACGCGATGCTTAATGAGTCACTCAGTAGACCAGAGCCGTCCCTGACTACACAGTAAGAGTCTTACTATGCTGTGATGGGGGTGTGCCTGAAGCCAGGTGCATTATGGGAGTAGGGTGACCACATAATCCATGTCAGGGGGGAGACTTTAAGTTACTTCAGGTTTTAAAAACTACTTCAAACCTGAAAGGTTTGCGCTTGGCTGATTAGTTCAGTTCTTCTTGTGCTTATACTGGTTTGTTTCTTTGATTGAAAGACTCACCCAGCTATTTCACAATAATATTAGTGCCAGCAAAAATCCAGACTAAGATTTTGTTTCAACCAGCTAGTTGAGTACTCTGTAACTATGACCCTTTATGCTGAACTAGCTGGTTGAAACAAAATCTTGGTCTAGAGTTTTACTTTCTGGACCTGAACTACCCACATTTACTGGGTAATCAGCAGCAATTCCTCCATTTCCTTTGTAGCTACAGAACATTTAATACAGTACAGGCACCTTGTGACAGGAGATTCACATAAGAAATTTACAAACGAGAGGAGGCCATTCGGCCCATTAAGCTCGTTTGGGGAGAATTCAGCTAATAGCTCAGAGTTGTTAAAATCTTATCTAACTTAGATTTAAAGGAACCCAAGGTTTTAGCTTGCACTACACTAACAGGGAGACTATTCCATACTCCAACTACACACTGTGTAAATAAGTGCTTCCTCAAATTCATTTTGAATGCTAATTTCCACTTATGGCCATGAGTTCCTGTATTTGAACTAATATTGAAATAACTTCGGTTGAACAGCATCCAGACCCGTTTCATTTGTTCAGTTTCACTGGACACTTTTTCTTAAAGCTCAGCTGTTTCAGTGAAATTTTAATCTCAGCCGGGATTCCAAGGTAACCATTTTCTCCCAGCCTCCCTCCTGGTACGTCCTTATGCGTGAAGTTCGGACTACCTGGATTTACCAGCTAAACCAATGTTTCCCAGCCCGGTCCCTGGGGACTCACAGACGGTCCACGTTTTTGCTCCCTCCCAGCTCCTGATAATGTGGAGGGGGCACCGGACTGGGAGACGCTGGACTGGGAGACACTGGACTGGGACACGCTGGACTGGGAGACACTGGACTGGGACACGCTGGACTGGGAGACGCTGGGCTAAACAATTCACATCATTCTTTTTTGCAATAATGACACATTTGAAATTCTCCCACACATCACGGCCAGTCCCATGTGTCAAATCACGGCGTAAGCAAAGACGCCGGGACAGGCCCTCCCACCTTCATGTGAAGCGCGTTTGTTGAACGTGCTCCACAGATTCATTCTCGCCAATGAAGCACATGACGAGTGGCGAGGCTATGGAATTGTGGGCGGGGCTAACAGCCCTGAGGCGCGATCGCGCTGAAACTACAGCACCGAGGTGCGGAGATTTGGAACGACGGCGGCAGGCGATGAGTTTAGACTCGGACGAAATGCATACTGGAAAAGGAACAGACCAGAATGTACAGAGAAGCTGATGATCTGGAGAAGGATCCTCGCGGAGTAACGCTGTCAGCGCCTCAGACTAAATCATCCTTTCCAACCCTCCCCTGGTCCATGTTACACCAGGCAGTCCCCCCCAGGCTCCAGATCCAGACAGAGCCACGTTCCACCACTGGGATTGAGGGGCGATGGAAGTACCACCCCGATCCCCATCACAAACAGACCACCTTTTGTTTTCCTGCCTGTGATGGACCAAGAAGCGACACAGCGGCCCAGATATAAACCTGGCATGGTGTGTCACCCCCTATAGTGAGGCTTCCTGCACAAACAGGCCTCCCTGAAACTGTTCTGCTAGCATTAGTGTCTCTTCACATCTCACCTGTTTGTCCCTGCGGCAACGGGCTGTATCAGTTTAATAGCCTCACCAAAGACAGGGTGGAAGAACAGCGACAACATTATTCATGAAAAATGATAATATAATGTCCAAGGACAATTTCCAGGGCACGAACAGAGCAAGATAGAAAGGAGTGCCTGGTATCCGTCAGGAAATTGGCTCTGACAAGATTAAGTTAGAGTGTCGCACCTCTTCAGATATAATTCAGAAATTATGGCCTACAAATATTAGGCAGCAGTTGCCATGTGTGCACAAGTGCGAGGTCATGTGAGCCAGAGGAGCAGGAGGAAAAACACGCTTTGTAGCCACAGACCCAAACGGGGTTGGTGGGGCGGCGGTGTCTGCTCAGTGTCAGGCTCGCAGGCGTGGGGGGGGGTGTGAGTCCACATCATGCTCACATATGCATCTGAAAAATGTACACATACAAGACCCCCCCCCCCCCTCCGATTCCACATCCTCTAGGGAAGGTGGAGATTGGATCGGTTGGGGGGGAGACATGATCGATAAAGAAGTAACGGGACAGGGGCGTGGGGAAGGGGAGGGGCGCTGGCACAGGACAGGGAGAGGAGGACCCGGCCCCCGTCAGCCTGGCGGCCGTCAGGGAGGGCGCTCTGCTAACGCCGCACGCACAACACAACTGCTCAGCATATGTGGAGAAACCTCCGGAAAATGCCCCCGCTCATATTTTCCCCTCAGAACAAATCAGCAGGGCCAAAACACGGTATGTAATAAAGCGGCATTTATATTAAACGGGGAAAAAATCAGGATGGTTATCATCAGGGAGTCACTCCTGCCGTGCTGCTGGCTCTCACATGCCCCTCACACGCGCCCCTCACACATGCCCCTCACGTATGCGCCCTTACACGGCTGTCACACACGCCCCTCACACGCACCCCTCACGTACACGCCCTTACACGGCTGTCACACGCGCCCCTCACGTACGTGCCCTCTCACACACTCTCACACGCACCCTCACACATACCCTAACACGCACAGCCACTGGCTCACTGCACGCTTCGCTCCACCGGTGGCTGGGATGCAGTGGCTGCAGGAAATTCCAGGGGATGTTTTTAATAAAGAGGGGCGGCACCGAGGAGCCGGGGAATGGAGGCAGGATGCAGCAGCACGGAGGTCCGGAGGGTCCCTGCCAGCTCCGGGGTGCTAATGAGGGAGGAGAGTGTGTCTGTTCCTGTCTCTGTCTGTCTGTCTGTCTGTCTATACCTGTCTGTGTGTGTCTGTCTGTCTATACCTGTCTGTGTCTGTTCCTGTCTCTGTCTGTCTGTCTGCGTCTGTCTGTCTGTCTGTGTCTGTCTGTCTGTCTGTCTATACCTGTCTGTGTCTGACTGCCTATACCTGTCTGTGTCTGTTCCTGTCTGTGTCTGTCTGTCTATACCTGTTTGTTCCTGTCTGTCTGTCTATACCTGTCTGTGTCTGTCTGCGTGTGTTTTTGCCCGTCTGTGTGTGTCACTGTCAAAAAAATGCCAGAAAAAGTTCTTCCACTGCTGGTGTGTGCGTGTGCGTGTGTGTGTGTGTGCGTGTGTGTGTGTGAACAGGCAAGTTAATCCCTCTGAAAGAGACACTGTCGTTTAGCCGGCTCTCTATGCATTCAATGAGGAGTGTAATGGCAAATAAGTGGAGGTCTTAGCCTGCGCCATCTGCCCGAATAACGAAAAGACATCAATCAGGGGGCAGTGCAGCGCCGCCATGACGGGGGGGGTCCATAACCAGCATGTCGTCTGCAGGGTCCCGGATTTACATCAGACCTCCCTGCCGGTCATGGATCAGTGGGGGAACCATTACCCAGAAGACCCTAAATCAGGACCGGGGAGATCCAGGGTGCTCTGCTTCTCTGTCTGCCTCAGCTTTGCTTTATTGAGCTAATTATTTGGATAGTGGCCTCCCTGCTGTGTGCAGTGTAAGTCAGGCATGAAGCTGTCCTCTGAAATCTGTGGGCCAGCCTCCCGACAGACCACTTTTTCTCAGTGTAAAATTCCCGCCCTTCAGGGGGCACCAGAGAGCGTAAAATCCATCACATCGTTGCTCGTATTTATTAATTCCCCCCCTTGTTATGACTCTCCTCCTGCCATGTTTTCAAAAACAACTCGGGCATAAAACTGAAAAATGTTGTGTTATTACCTAGAATGCCTGGCAGGGAGTCCCATGTCACTACAGAGGGTCTGGGGGACTGATGGGGGGGGTATGTTCAGCGGGGCTGGGAGCCACAGCTCAGATGGATGGCCTGCCCAAAGTACTTTATACACAACCCCCCCTGGAAAATGTGTGGAACGACCCAAGTAACTTTAGATGCCTGAAACTTGGTGCCTGTTTATTCTTCTTCTCCTTCTCCCTGAGCTCCATATCCGAGTTTTGGAGACTGGTAGGGGGGCATTATAAACACATAGCCCTAAATGAGCAGCTAGTATCAAGGGAAGGGTGTGATACCTGTCCTTGGAGGACCTGCCCCTGGAGAACCTGTCCATGGAGGACCTGCCTCTAGAGGACCTCTCCATGGAGGACCTGCCTCTAGAGAACCTGCCCATGGAGGACCTGCCTCTAGAGAACCTGTCCATGGAGGACCTGCCCATGGAGGACCTGCCCCTGGAGAACCTGTCCATGGAGGACCTGCCTCTAGAGGACCTGTCCATGGAGGACCTGCCCATGGAGGACCTGCCTCTAGAGAACCTGCCCATGGAGGACCTGCCTCTAGAGAACCTGTCCATGGAGGACCTGCCCATGGAGGACCTGCCCCTGGAGAACCTGTCCATGGAGGACCTGCCCATGGAGGACTTGCCTCTAGAGAACCTGTCCATGGAGGACCTGCCCATGGA
>JAODLC010000036.1:4030521-4051423 GCA_026781145.1 Hippopotamyrus pictus | reverse complement strand
CATACTGCCAAACAGCACCGCACTCAAGCAGGCCAAGGATCACACAAATTATAACCGGAATATGAGGACTTCTGTGAGCGGGTCAGTGTGAGCTAACTCATACCTGGACCTGGGGGCTGGGACGGGGGCATAGGGGGGAGAGAGCGGGGTGTCTCTGACGCTGCTGTCAAGGCCTGAAGTGTGAGACATGGCAGGGAAACTCGCAGTTATCCCAGCAAACACTCATTGCCCCAGTTTGCACTCTCCTCCTTGGACCAGGCTCTTGGATTGGTTCCAGTATGTTCAAGCGACTCTCCTGCTGGGTTAGACCCAAATGGGGGGAGTGGTCCTTCACCTACGTGTCCCGAATGGGGCTAAGGCTGGTTCTACCTGCACCAGGACACCCAGCACCGCCCTCTCTGGTCGCTCTCTGGGTCAAAGCACTTGATAGTAACAAGTTCCTCACTTTCTGTACCGTGGGAAATATTTGTCATGAAGCATGAGATGGGATGGGGGAGGGGCACAGGAGGGTGGTCAAACGCTAAATAAGATGTCTTGCGGATGCTCTGAATCCCTACATTCTCGCCCCATAAGCTTCCCCCCCCTCCACACCCCCAGATTTGAACGGGCAGCTGCAAGGATCCCCCCCACCCACTCCGCAAAGGACTCGGAGTTGACAGCTGGCATCATCTCCACCGGCTCAAGGAGCAGCGCCCACGGACGCAGGCTTCAGGCATCTGGCTGTAAGTGCCACACCTACCTTGCTGCTCCTGCACCCCGAGTCTGCAAGGAAGCTCACCTAACAGTGCCACCTGCAGGTCGGGGATCGCCACTGTACTTAGTTCCCTAATTAGGAACTGAACATGCATTTTTCTTATGAATCACCTCACTGCAATCAGAAAGTGACAGGCAGGTCCACAACACTGATGTTTGTTAAAAATCAGAACTAGGACTTGAAGTTCAAATACATCTCTTAGTAAACAGATGTATTCCCATAACATTTGAGAAGCACACAACTCCAGTAATGTGTCACACCCATGCTTTACGGCGAAAAGAACGCAACATAAATGGCGCTATTTTTAACATCTGGTATATTAGTTCGCAATTGCTTCACGGCTCACATGCGCTTTGATTCCGAGCCAGGTTCAGAGCAAGGAGTTGCGTCGTTCCTGGCACTGGTGACACGGCAAGCCGTTGTGTCCTTGTCAGGGAAGCAATTATATTCAGGGTTTTTTTTTTCCAGAACTGAAATTGACCAATCAGGGGTCGAGTCGTGAGACAGGGGTAATGTCTTCTGAGGGAACCATCCGACAGCATGAAGCTGACTGTCGGAGGCTGTGGGCAGGCTGTGTTTGTGTTTCCGCATCGAGCAGAAACACTGTAGGGGGCCTTTATTTCGGCAGCTGTGCACATCACTTTGCAGAGAACTGGGGAGTGTTTTTCTGGGTTGGTGGGGCTGAGTTTTGAGTGAGCCATCGCTCGCCTTCCTAATCTCATTTATTGAGGCGTGGAGTGTGTGTGTGTGTGTGAAGTGTGTCGACAAGCTCAGCGATTCTCACCAGGGCTTGGCTATAATCTTTCCTCTTCTTCCTAGTTAAGAGACCTTGTAACGAGTTAGACTAAACTAACCAGCACTAACCAGGGAGGTCATCTGAGGATGAAATGGTCTCAGATGACAGAAGCTCAACAAACAGACTCATATCAGTGCCTTTCAATGTAATTCAGTATTAGACTGACAATATTTAGTACAATATTTACATAAATACCTCACTTCTTAGCTGTGGTCAGTAGAAGTGTGGCTTTATTGTTGAATCTGGCCTGTTCTCCCTGCATTGCAGTTACATGAACTGGTGTCTCTAAATCGCTCACAACGTGTAGCCAATAGTGTGTGCTGTGCAGTGGACTTGGTCTGTGGCTCTGTCTTACCTGAACAGGCTCTCCACACCCCTGTACAGGGTAAGCAGTCTGAAGATGGATGCTTGTGGTTTCTTACCTACCAGCAGAGTAACTGTGATTTCCCAGCATCTCATCAATATATAGTGTATCGAGTTACCATTAAAGGTACGTCAGACTGATCGTGCTGGTGTCCTATTAATATTTCAACCTCCAAATCCACTTTGCCTCAGATGGGGGGGGACAGGCAGCGATGCTCACCTGGAGCACCACGTCAGCTAAGACCGGTACTGGAAATTCGGAATCGCGTCTTTTCAGAAATCCAGCCATTCGCGCTCCGAGTCCCAAGGGGCCACTTATATATCGAGTACAGCGCAGTGCCGAGTTGAAAAATCAGTTTAATAGTAACACTGATACACGCTATCAGCCAGCGACCAAAAGGGCGGGCAGTCTGCCTGGGCTCTGCTCTGGCCTCGCATTAATACATCCTGACCTCCTCATGGGTGCTGGGCATTCTCTGCACAGCATATTTACAGTCATCTAAAGGAGTGAAAATAACCAGTGATGACCAAATAAAAAGCTACGTCATTTCAGCAGAGCAACACTGCAGATACTTTATCTCTGTGCCGTTCCCACGTAAGTGAAAACAGAGCGGCTGGCAGCAGCTACAGTGAAATCGGGGGTTTATATACTTTATTGGAAGCCTGTTTTCTGATATTTAATGTGGATCCTACATCTGCTAATATCAGGCAGTATAAACTGGAATTAATAAAATGTATCTGAAGTTGGAAAAATGTGACCGTTATATTGCTTATTTTTCTGCAACAGCTGAAGTCCAGCTGTTTAACATGACATCAGAAAAAGTCCAATATTTCAGAACATTCGTGGAATAAACAAATAAACCATTAAACCATTAAATCACTGGCCCTGGGAAATTCCGGGGCCTTCTGTTTCCCCTTACGCAGCTCAGGCGAGCCGTCTGCCGTGTGGCAGGGCCTGCCTTTCCCTGGCGACGCTCGTCCACGCTGTGTTACGCACCTCGCTGATGGAGGGGGTGCGGGAAAGCGGTTATGATCCAGGCTCCAACACGCTCTCTCTCTGTCACTCTCTCTCTCGGTATCTTTCGGGTGTTCTCTCTCTCTCTCGGTCGCTCTCTCTCGGGTGCTCTCTCTTTCAGTCTCTCTCAGCTGCTCTCTTTCTCTCGGTCACTCTCTCTTTCTCTTGGTTGCTCTCTCTCTCTCTCTCTCTCTCTCTCTCGGTCTCTCTCCCCAGGTACTTCCAATGTGCATTTCACTGCATGTTCCTCTCTTCTTGTCTTCACACCCCACCCCTAGCAGCCCTGCCCCACGTGAAGCACCCCCTGCTTATCTGTACCCATGGCTGGTCACAGCTCTGCACCGATAAGCCCCCGGTTCAGCTGCTGATTTATGGCGGGTGCTAGGAAAAGTTTTTTTTATTTTTATTTTTTAAAAAAGAACAAAAAAATTCAGAAGAAGATGAAAGAGTGAATGCAGGGATGTGGGGGGGGGCAAGGTGGACCACAGGCAGATACCTTATCATAGGAAGGCCCATCAGCTGCACTCTGTCCAGGAAATCTAAAGTGACACAAAGCGACCCCCCCGGCCAGCCCCTACTCTCACGCCATCTCCCCCCTGCACACCGGCTGCTGCTGAAAGCCATTAACCCCTGCTGTCACTGGCTCTCCATCTGGAGCCATAATGAAGATTAAGCTGAGGGTGCAGATTAAAGTCTGCCTGCTGTCAAACACCTGCCCCCCCACCCTATAGTGCTTACTTTGGGACACTTCAGTATGGCGAAAATCTACTGGCCATCAGGGTCAGTAACCCGCTGCTGGGTGTAGAGCACTAACTCGGTGATCCACTGGCTGTCAGGGTCAGTAACCCACTGCCGGGTGTAGAGCACTAACTCGGTGATCCACTGGCTGTCAGGGTCAGTAACCCACTGCCGGGTGTAGGGCACTAACTCGGTGATACAATGGCTGACAGGGTCAGTAACCAGCTGCCGGGTTTAGAGCACTAACTCGGTGATCCAGTGGCTGTCAGGGTCAGTAACCCACTGCCGGGTGTAGAGCACTAACTCGGTGATCCACTGGCTGTCAGGGTCAGTAACCAGCTGCCGGGTGTAGAGCACTAACTCGGTGATCCACTGGCTGCCAGGGTCAGTAACCCGCTGCCGGGTGTAGAGAACTAATGCTGTAGCAAACAAGATGCCCGGCAGCTCTAGGTGAGCATCTAGTACTGAAAAACGCGGCTTGTTTATGAATCGGCTCAGTGTGAGTCGAAAAGGCGACACACGTCTGTGAGGGCAGAAGCAGCCGCTCCGGCGGCCCCACAGAGTGCCGGGACAGATCTGCGTCACGACCTCTGACCTGCGAGGTGTCGTGGCTGAAGATGATGGAGCTGAGGTCACCGCAGTTGTAGTGGGTGATGAGGTCCTCGGTGGTGTAGGACGCCGGCACGCTGCCTGCCCGGGCACTCTCATGCTGCAGCAGGGTCTGGTTCAGCGCGAACAGCACCTGCAGCGGGATGAAGCAACGACAGGCGTACCTTTAGTGACACTCAGAGAGGTTCTGCCCACGCAGAAAGGTTCCTCAGTCCTGAAAGGTGAAGTCTGTTTAAATCTGATCCTGCAATTTTGTTTTACTACAATTTTTTTATAACGTAGTTCTTGTAGGTAATAAAATTAAATTACTTTAAAACAAGCAGTTTCCATAGCAGGGGTTTGGTCATTCTCAGCGAGCTTTTGTTCGCCATCTGGACTGGGGGGTACTGAGCCCGAGCTCCGCGGACTGGTACCAGTCTGCAGCCAGTTTTCCTGGTGGAGGGGAGGGGTTGGTGAAATAAACTATATGTTTTCATAAAAAGAATCTATATTTTTTATGACCCCTCACATTTGCTGCTCTGTTCACATCGGAAAACAGTGGAAGCAGTTCAACTTATCAAATCACCAATCGATGTGGCAGAAACCCCAGCCCCCCCCGCCCCCCCCCGGGGCTTACCAGTCTGTGACATTTTTGTACAACATAAACCAGTCCATGGAAGGCTGGAATCCCCTAGTCCAGAAGACTCTGAAGCAGCCAAGGATTCAAGGCAGGCTAAGCATTAGAAACTGCCAGTTTCAAAGGACCTTTTCTTTAGCATCATCGCTATCTGGGCGGATGAAAATGACTGCGGTTATGGCAGGGCTGCCCTCAGCGCTTCCTCAGCGCGCCGTTATACTTTGAGTGCAAATGCTTCCTGGTGACGTCAAAGGGGTCGTCCTTTAGGAAACAAAACGGCAATCTGTGCTGCATCTCGCTCCACGTTTCTTTGGATTATCAACTGCGCTGTAAAAATGAAGCAGAGAGCGCTTTGACATTTATTTTCTTACTTTACAAATTACTGTTCTGATAAATGTGCTTAGATGTGTTTAGTACAGTATATGCTTTTCTTGTTTTATCCAGTTCATTTTGTGTTTAAATGCTAAAAAAACATATTTAGGTGTAATTTTTTGGGGCCGGGAACCAATTAATTGGCTTTCCATTATTTCTTATGGGGAAAATTCGATCACAACTCGAACTTTTTAGGATTTCTGAATGGATTAAATTCAAGTTGTGAGGTACCACTGTACATACATACACACACACAGATCGAGTAATAATAGTAATCATATGTTTGTGGGGACAGCCCATTCATTTCTAAGGGAAAAATACTAATGCTAACTGTGACAACCATAACCTCTATCCAGCCCTAACCATAACCATACGTAACCAAACAAAACAAAACAGTTTTTGCATTTTTACTTTTTCATTGCAGTCACAGATTTTTTCATTAAATTAAGTTTTCCCTTATGGGGACCAGGAAACAGGTTTTCATCACGTTGTGGGGACATTCGGTCCCCACAAGGTAAGGTATATCTGGACCACACACACACACACACACAAACACACAAATGAAACATCTGACTGGTTTTATGTAGTTCTGCATTTCAAAATGTTCCATTTTGGCTCAATTCCCCAATCATAGCATGACGGGGGGGCTGAGCTCCACCCCGACGACCTGGAGACCAGCAGAGGAAGGCGCTCAAACAGGAAGACAGAGCCCCTCTAAAAACAGCTCGCTTGACCCTGGCAGGCTGTAAATTTACGCTGCCCATTAAAGCAGAGAGTAAGCCCTCTTTAAGGAGAATTTACGGCGTGCCACAACCAGCAACCTAAGCGACACAGCAGTTGTGTCTGACATGAGGGGTTAAATCATGCCGTCCCGCCCCCTCCCTGAAACTGACCTCTGATTGGCCTGGCAGGAGGACTGCTGCTGTCAGTCATCGATCAGCCTTTTGACAGCCGGGATAGTTATCTCTGAGGATTCAGTTTCACGGCACTCAAACGCGGCCAACAGAAACTGTATAGTTTATATTTTAAACATTTTCTTATCTTTTCCTAAATATTTTTTTTTGATACAATCAATTCTTGGGTGTAGTGCATTATTTCAGACATCGATAGCACATATATTTTTATTCATGCATCAGTCTCAGAGGTTTTTCATTGGTCTTTCTTCTGAAATCCAACAATGGACCTCTTACTAAGACAACAGATCACACCCAGTCCCAATTCACTGGCCGCTTATTCTTCTACTCCAGCATGAGAGACTCATTTCTGGATGCCTAGTGAGTTTGCAAACCCTGTAATGTACTGGTTACCTTCCAAACCTTCACTGGTACCCCTCACACCCTCTGTGCAGTGACTAGGGAGGGTGGGGGGGGGTCAGTACTGGCCAGTAACTGACTTTGACAGGACATCCCATCGCATGTGAAGCCCACCCCTACTAGTGAAGTGTCTAACAGTCTATTTTCGGCCCCATATCCGACGGCACGGAGCTTGATCAGCCCCCTCCTCCGAAGGCGTCATCCCTCCACTGCCCCCCGCCCCTGAGCCCCCGCCGTGAGAATAACCGCAACCCGTTAATCCCTCTCTACCTTGTGGGCGCCACTCTTTTCCTGTCGCGCTCCACCTGCCAGGTCGGCCTCTCCCACCCCCACAGCCCCCTGACCCGTGTGGCACCGTGCCCGAAGGGGCCTTTCTACTGCTGCCAGTGGCACTGGCAGGGCTGGGTCCCAAGCCCCCGGGGCCGGCCTGTGAGCTGGCGTCTCCCCACCTGCCCGGCGTCTGTAGTGGCGCCAGCCCTGGGTGTCTCCCTAAACAAGGTGAGCGTGCCAGCCCGGGGGGGGGGGGGGTTCACCCGGGAGGGATCAGAACAAGCACATGCCTGTGTGAGTAATCCGACACATCCTCGACTGTAACCTGGACAACCCCCTCACACACCTGCTGCACACCTTCTGAGCCTCTATCACTGAAAGGGGGTGGGGACAAAATGGCCCTCCCTGATCTGCATCGGGGGGAAAAGCTACTCCCAGCCCCTGTTAGCACCTCCCCCCCCCAGACCTATGTCAAACTCAGATGATAATCAAATAAAAGCTCTGCAGAAAAAAGGCCGATGGCAGGCCTGCCCAGGACTGTCTGCAACTACAGCTTTCACTCGAGTGTTGCATTCCAAAATTTCATTAGTGTAGAAGGAAAAGAAAAACTAAGAAATAAGAAGCCTACCCAGCCCCCCCTCTTCCACTGGCCCAAAGAAAGGGAGAGTCATTTTTCAAAACATGTGAGAATACATAGGCAATTGACCCTAAAGCAAATTCAGCCAGCGGTGTGACAGCGCTCATGTTTGGTCCCCCGTCCAGAATGTTCTCTTTTTTTATCGTGTGTAATGAGTTGGTGCCGATGACAAGGTGTTGGATGATTGCCCCGGCGGGCCTGTCCTCCCCCCTCCCCATTCTCACGGGCCCATGCTGACAATTCGAGGGTCCCACATTTGAGCCTTTCAGAGAGAGAGAGCGAGAGAGAAGGAGAGAGATGGAGACCAACACAACAAATAAAAATCAAACGGTAGGTCAACAAGGGAGGCATTCGTGTCCAGATCTGTCTCTCTGTCGTCTCTGTCACTGTTTGTTAGCATCCAAGAGGGGCTCAGACCCGAATCTAAAGTGAGGGCCCGGCCCAAAATCGAGTCGAAATGAATGCACCCATGACAACAGTGCAAAAAAACCACACGACAACAAAGAAAAGCATAAAATTTCATTCCTCAAAAAGCTATACCCCCACTACCCCCACTACCCCACACCAAAAGCTTGTTTTTCTTGCTGATCGAAGGGGGATAGGATTTGGTTGTCCCCAGAACCTTGCGAGTTTGGGCGAGGAGGGTTGCTGTAATAACATACAAGAGGTCAGAAGTCTAGCAACTGCCCCCCACCCCCAGCTATGACAGGCCAGTCCTGCCTGGTCATACTGCACAGGAGCCCCCCTACTCTTGTAAAAAGGGATGGGGTACTGTCTCAAAAGTCCCACAAAAGCGTGGTGTTTAAAGGGGGGCCTTGTCTGAGGCAGGTCAGCGGGGGCAGGCATTAAACGCCTCACGTATTACCCGGCATTTTCACTGCCATCCTTATTTCTAATCCTTTCCCCCACCCCACCCTCATGCCTCCTGCCTGTTAACCTCCTTACATACGTGGTCCAATCCCATCCGCCTCTCCTCCACCCACAGATATTTATTGCAAGTGCAGGTCGTGTCCAGATGCAGTCACGGCTTCTATGCCGTCTCCGGCAGTTTTACTGTCCACCTCCGAAAGCTGTGAAACTTTTCAGATGTATCCCGGTAACGCATCAAATTCCATATAAACAACACCAGGGCAAATGGGGGGGGGGGGGCTTCAGATGTGATTTCCAACTTTAAGAATTGCCAAAATATTTTTACAAGGCCTTGGCTCCTTTCTGATTTTACTTATCTCAAGGTCAGCGGTGCTTTCCACCTATCACGCTCGGGCTGAACGGTGCACCAGGTCTCTCTGCTGTACCCCTGCGTACTCTACAACACTCCCGGAGTCCTGAGGGAGTCCCGGAACCCCTAAGGGCTACAGGTACCCAGTCCAGGGCACGACACAAGCGTGACCTGCTGCAGAATGCTAATACCAAACCCGACCAGTGAAGTGCATCCTTTTTATATCTGCTTTCATTTGGCCGTCAGTCTCTCCACACTGTGTCTCATTGGTCCGTCTCCCTGTTTTAGCTCCGCTCTCCTCAATCCACCAGGAATCTGTGAAACCCACGTGCCGGTGGCCCACACCCCCCTAGCGACCTACTCCTCCCCACGCTTCCCCCTACAGCTCAGCCAGTGACTGAGATCTTCATCCCTCTCTCTGATCCAGCAGCCTCACACTCTGACACCTCTCCTCTGTTCTGTGGTCCCCTCCCTCTCCCTCGCCTCCACACCTAATCCCCCTACCCCCCCCCGACCCCCTCAAAGTTAATAACGGTAGGGGGATTACCTCTGCTCTCTTTACACTTGTCCACAAACAAGCCGGCTGTTTGACTTGGCAGCCTGGGATACCGCTGCTCTCATCCCGTCTTTCCCGCCTCGAGGAAATGAAGAGGAACAACAAAGCGTCGCCGTAGAGGCAGCTGTGTCGCCAGGGCCCCCCCCCCCCCACCACTTCACCACTGCTGCCCCAGTAGTGTGGTGCTGTCCCTTCATACTGGGACAGAAAGAGCCAGAGTGTGTCAATATTGACCAGCATGGCAGCAGCACAATGGAGTGAAAAGAGCAGTACTTCTTGCCAGGGGCCCGGGTCGGGCGGACCAGGAGCTATTGGAGGAACGTGGACGGGGGGGACATACAGAATGGGGGGAGGGGTTGTTGGGATCCATCACAATTATAAGCCAGCCCTGTAGGGGGCAGCAGCTAGCCAGAGCTCAAAACAGCCAATGGGAGAAGAGGAGCAGAAAAAGGCGAACATGCCCAATGCGGCTCATTCGCCGCTGTTGGCCGATCACAGCTATTTAAAGCGCACCACACGCGAGGTTGTGAATTTAATTTGCCTGATAGGGGCCGTTGAGTTCAGCAATGAGGAGCACAGGGGTACAGAGCCCGAGGATAGCCGACTTTTACAGGTGTGTGTGGTGTGTGCGTGCATGTGTGCTCATGGGAAAGAAAAAGAGAGAGAGGCCGCCATGTGTTTCCAGTTAGCAGGAGGAGCAGGAGCTGACTGCCAGGGAAAACTGTGGCCCCCACCCTCCCCCCACCCTCCAGATCACAGCTGGCTCCGTGCTTCAGGACCCAGAAAGCCGTGTGTTCTGCAGGACAGAGCCACACCAGCACTCCTGGTTTATGACGCACCTTTACAGGCCGCCCTGCCAGGGCCGTCCCTTAGCTTAGCCCTCGTCTCCCCTCTCTCTTGCACTCATGTGTGGCTCAGGCTCCGGAGGTGTGGCTCATCAAGCTGGGGCCGCGTCTGTCTGTCCGCCAGGTGCCCTGGATCACAGCCCCTGGTCACGGCTCCCCGGGATGCTAAACGCTAATCCAGACAAACACGCCATTTCACGGCAAATCGGGGGAGAAATGTCCAATTTCACGGGGGGGGACACGCAGAGAGCACTTGCTGGCGGGGCCGGCTCCTTCTTAAGTGAGATGCTGAATGGGGCGGCATGCCTGTGTGCAGGAGGATAGCTGGCCATGGGTTCGAGCACTAATAAGCCTGATTGTACCACCTCACCTGCAAAATAGGGGTGTTCATCAGAAAATACGGAGAAAGTGCTTTTTTATTTATACTGTTTCATGGTGTTTTGGAGTTAAAAAGCTAAGTTTTATTTGTTATCAGTTGTCATCTGCTATATTAGTTTGGTTTGGAATTAAAGGGTTAGTATCCTTAAAATGACAGTGGACAGGAATCCCCTAAGATTCAGGAGCATGACGTGTAACAGTGTCCCTGCCCATGCATCTCAGTACGAGTGCAAACAGGTGCAGGGCTCTCAGGATCTGTTCAAAATTCGAGCCGTGTGCATTCACCCCTCTGGGTCTGTGTATCCGCTATTGGAGGGTGGGGTTCGAGGGGAGGGGTGTGCGCAGTGGTCTGGCACACGCCTTCCGTGCGTCTGTGCCCGCGAGTGATCCCGCAATGCCACCACCCGCTGCGGGCTGTCACTTTTAATGCATCTCGCTGTATTGCGAAAAAGTTCTGTCAGCACATCTGCGGGGGGGTGGGGGGGGTGGTTGCTACAGGAAGGAACGGGGAGCCAATGAGAATGAGCCAGAGCGGGGAGGAGGACGAAGAGAGCGGGGCCACGGAAGAGCCCGGAACGGCCGGAATACCTAGAGGAGAAATGCTTTCCCCGAGCTGGAAAATACTTTACAGGCCGCTCTTTTCTTCCTGTGCCACGAAAGGCCGCCACCGCCCTCCCCACCCGACACGTAATCCCCCCGTGGCCCCCGTGTCAAGACGATAAAGATGCGTGCCGTTTGGCAGATGGGGGCCAGGAAACCAGCGCCGTCGGGAAAAGCTCGCCGGGGAGGAGTTAGCTGCTGATTTTGTATGTATCTGTTTTGCGCTCGGAGGGAATGCGTCGCCTGCGCCCTCATTGACCCCCCCCGCCATTCCCCCACAGCCAGGTGGCATCTGGACACCGATTCGCAGAGGAAAGGGTGCGAATGGAAAGCAGATGAGGGCGAGGGGAGCGGCCAGCTCGAGGCGTTTGGGAGCAGCGAGTACCCAGCGAGGACGCCCCACCCGTCACGTGAGGACGCCAATCGGGGGCGGGTTAACACTGTGTGATGGGGCGAGGAGCAGGGAGGCAGACGTAGAGGGTGGGGGGCGGAGGGGGCAGCCCTCTGATGACAGGAAGAGAGCGGCGAATGAGTAGATGGGAGGAGAAGTGCCTGGAAACACCAAGCAAAGACAGTCAGGTGGGGGGGCGGGGTCCGTGTCTGAGAGCTGCTCTTCATTACAGCCTAAAGCAGTCTGAGTCCCGATCTGGCAGGCAGAAGCTCAGTCCCCCCCCCCCCCCCCCAATAGACCAGCCTCTTGCTTGTGATGTGCAACATCTGGGCGGGGGGGGGCATGTCTGTCAGAGGGGCTCTCCCCCCACTAAGTGACGAACATCAGGAATCCGCAGGAGAATGTTGTAGCAGCCTGTCAAACAATGCAGTGTGTGAGCTGCTTGCTGGGTTACGATGCTGTGTCTGTGTTCAGAAGGTCACCGGTTCAAATCCCAGAGTCGGGAAATTACACCGCCATTTTAACCCCAAACTGTTACTGAGGCACCAGGCCCCTGAACAGCAGCAGCCTTAACCCCAAACTATTACTGAGACTGATCCTGTTTTTTCAAACGATTTGGTTAAATGTCACTACTAAATGGATAAGTGATAAGGGTGTTTATATGAGGTGAGAGGGCTGAGTTCGCAGCTTGGAGACGGGATACAGGCTCGAGGGTCGTGACACGTGATCACAAGGACCGTCCACCTTCTGCCGTTCCTGCAGTGAGCTTCCGAGCAAGCATCCATCGGGAGCTGCCTGCAAAGTTCCTCCATGGTTGGCTGGTTCTGGGCTCGTCTGCACCTCCCGGTGTAGCATGACATGAGCGGCTGTTTTCCGGGCTGCATCCGCGGAGCAGCAACGGATTGTGGCGGCCCCGGTGTGAATGCAGAATGTGCCGGTGTCCGCCTGGCTCCCCGGGGGGAGGAACCACAGAAACCGGAGTTTCCCCCCCACTCCTGAAAACCCCGCCGTGCTCACGGCGCTCCCACACATCGGAGATCACGGGCAGGGGAAACCGCTTACAGCGTGAGACACCGGCGGAGACCGTGGGCGTATTTACAGCCCCTTTCACCACAGCGACCCATTAAGAAAAAGGTTTGGTTTGGAAGCCGTTTCACATACACTGACCAGGAAATTTTCTAAATTAGTTTTTTTTTCACAAAAGATTCATTGCTTTAATTAAAAAAAAACTTTAAAAGAAAAATGAATTCCCAAAGAATCGTCTGTGAGAAGCGTCCAACTGGAATGTTCCAGAAGTGTGGTCGATGGGGGGGGGGGGGGTCTAAGCCCAGGTCCAGGCCTGCCAGTGTGCAGAGCAATACTTCCCATCAGGTCCGAGTAGGTGGCATCAGAACCGGCAGGTCACAGCCAATTCAGCTCAGCCCAATTTGACCCGACCCTGCGTTTCCCTGCTGCACGTTGACCCCTCGCCTCCCTACAGCCATAAACGCACAACTTAACCCTTTATATTCAGCCACCAGCAACACACAGTCACACCTTGGTCATTAGTATCCTCATAACCCCCCCACATCAGTTTAAACATTTTGCTTTTGTCGTTTATATTCATAGACTCCATAAAAATTCAACATATTAACATCGAAAAGAATATTTTCACAACTTCTCTATTCAGAAATACACCCTTAAAACGTGAGAGCTAAGTTTCAAAAAACAAGACACTTGTAGATCGAGTCGGTATATTATTACGTTGTTATTGGGTGAAATGGGCCTTCTTCTAGAAAACTGGCAAAGTGAAACACATTCACCTAAACCTAAACACTATCAACTCAATACTCTGTAAATCTGCTCCACTTCATCTGACGCGAACTGCACCCACCAACCACAGTGGGGTCCGTCTTATACTACGGTAAGATTTTCGGACGTGGACCATATTCCCTCCAGCTTTTCCGACAGCCCATAAGTCTTCCTTCCGAGCCAGATGAGCATCAGCGCCGAGCTACTGGCGAAGCGCACGACTTCTGGTAAACCATAAAAGAGAAAAACAGACCGGGCCGGTAGACGAGCAGCAGCAGCTGACTCACCGGCTCTGGTGTGCGATAACTGCTCCCCGACACGCCGCACCAGCCACTCCTGCTGTAAACGATCAGCTCTGGCGACATCGGCGCTCCTCGAACCCTGAACGCTGTGGGTCTGCCGAATGCAGCGCCTCACGCTCAACGCAATTTATAAGCTTCGGTTACAGAAAAGTATTTTAATATAACATTTATATGTGTCAATGTTACTTATGCTATTTAAATCTTCACGATCTGAATATAATGGTGGCACTTTACATTTTTGGCATCTTCCCCGGACGTCTCCCTGGATTAGAGCAGAGTAAAATGTCAGTGTGCAAATGAGAAATAATCATTTTCCAGGGGAATACTTCTAGAACAGATTTAACTCAATTCAAAATACTACTTAAATACCCGAATGCTAAATGCGTAGTATAGAGGATATGCGGGTGACGCAAGAAAAATGCTACATCTGAGCCTCTGAAAATGGAATGATTTATTCTTTTTGGAGCAATTTTAAAATGCATTTTGGACAGATGTGAGAGTAAATAAAATGGGGCCAGTTTTGGATGCCTCACATGGTCTGTTTGTGATTTTTAGTGCAGGGGGTGGTTATGTCAGACTGTCACCGTAAGGTCTGATTCACGCCCTGACAGGACAGAAAATAATAATGTTTGTTTTTTTTTCTCCACTGAACATGTGGCCTGTCAGGGTAATGCTGTATGAAAAGTGTGACTGAAAGTAATTCTGAATGTTGGGCCTGGCCGGGGTTTGTTGCGCTCAGTGGCGATCTGCGCACGGAGCATCTGTAACTCGGAAGATATCGCACGACACGTAGAGCCTCCCAAAAACATGGAGGTATTTTTCTGAAAGGCGTTTAGGTTGAGGAGGTTAAACAGATAAAGTAAAGGACCTAAATCCTATTAGGGAAATAAATCTCTTCCACAGCAATGCAGACAGTGAGTACCGTCTTCACCGCAGCCCCCCCCCCACACACACACACACCACATGCTACACACCAAGTATCATCACAGTATATGGCCTGTTTTCAGAACTTTGACAGACTCCGGTGTCTGCAGATGCCGCAGCGGCTGCCAGGAAGCTCCAGTGCTCCTCGTCCCTGGCTACACTGCAGTCTTTTCACACAGTGGCCCGTACAGTGGGGCTGCATTTTTTGCATTCAGTGCAGCAACCTGTCCCGAGTTCTGGTGGGCGCACCACAGTCCGGCTGCCCTTTGGCGAGGATCTTTCGTCGCAGTTGCGGACGAAATCCGCAGCCCGGTGCAAGCGCAGTGCTGTAGGGAACCCAGCAACCCCTACTACATTCAGCTGATCAACTGCAAGTCAGCGTGGCTGCTGAAGGGCAGGGGGGCAGGCTGGGTCGGCCCTAACACGACCTCTTGCTGCTATCTATCTCCAAATCTCACGAAGACCGCGGTGCTGCCATCTGACTCAGCCAACCCTAGCTGGCACCTCCCCCCTTAATGACCCCCTTCTCCCCCCACTGAGGAAGCTGCTTCCCGGCGACACACGCCAATCTGCCACATTCCGAGACGTTTATGTCTAGTTTCCGGGTACGAGAGGCCGGGTTCTGCTTGACAGGAATCACTACACACAGACGCTTTGTTTTTGACACCCCTCCCCCCCCAGCTCAGACATGCGCCCTGCTATCCAAAAGGCCTTCTTAATTAAAATTCCCTTTAATTTGTTTGTTATTTTAAATACGGAGAAAAAAACCCTTTAGCTGAAGCAGCTGTGGAAGGCAACTGCACAGACATGATAGAGATACTGATTCAGCTGTAAATAAGCAAGATCAAAAGGATGTTTTCGCTTGTGGGAGGATTCCGTGGACCCATTAGCGGAGATGCCCCCCGCGGCCCTTGACATGCCTGGCCCTGTGGTCTCCGGCATCCCGGCCTCCCTGGGTCCAGCCGGCCGGCTGCGGTCAGGCGGTTTCCCCGCGGCTCCACAGTCGCTCCTTAATGACAGGACCCTGCCCTGCTCCGGGAGGCACGCCGACCACAGCTGTTAAATGTCATGTTCGCTGGAGTTTAGATTAGCGCCGGGGCCGTTTACAGCGTGCGGTGGGGAGCCCCCCCCCCCCCCGTGCTGCCGGGTCTCTCCACAAATGAGCACCCTTGCCACCGCAACTGCGCAGGCTAACAAAACACAACGCCGTTAACACACACACACACACACACACACTATTTATGGAGGAAAGTGACACGGGGGGGTGGGTGGCCTGTTCATGCCAAGAGCCCCAACCTGCATGGCACGGGTGGGGGCGCAGCGAAATGGCGTAACTGGGGGAAAGCGTAATCGGATCCCCGATATAAGGCGTACAAGAGCCCTCTCATAGTTAATTTAAGCTTGAGATGACCTCAGGGATGCAAACCAGTAATGAGCAGGAGGTGCTGAGGTAGGCTTCCCCTAAAAGTCCAGGACTCCCGGGGAAACTCCATACTTATTCAGTTACTTGCTTCTCAATGATTAAACAGGGGTCTGCCTGACACTCTACACAGGGCCGGGGATCGGGCTGACACTCTACTCGGAGCCGGGGTCTGCCTGACACTCCACGCAGAGCCGGGGGTCTGCCTGACACTCCACGCAGAGCCGGGGGTCTGTCTGACACTCTATGCAGAGCTCGGGGTCTGCCCGACACTCTACGCAGGGTTGGAAGTCTGCCTGACACTCTACACAGAGCTGGAAGCCTGTCTGACATTCCATGCAGAGCTGGAGGTCTGTCTGACATTCCATGTAGAGCTGGAGGTCTGCCTGACACTCTACACAGAGCTGGAAGCTTGCCTGACATTGCATGCAAAGCTAGGGGTCTGCCTGACATTCTATCCAGAGCTGGGGGTCTGCCTGACACTCTACACAGAGCTGGGGGTTTGCCTGACACTCTATGCAGAGCTGGGGTCTGCACGACACTCTACGTAGTGCTGGGGTCTGCCTGACACTCTACGCAAAGCTGGGGGTCTGCCCGACACTCCATGCAGAGCTAGGGGTCTGTCTGACATTTCATGCAGAGATGGAGGTCTGCCTGATATTGCATGCAGAGATGGAGGTCTGCTTGACACTCTATCTAGAGCTGGGGGTCTGCCTGACACTGTATACAGAGCTGGGGGTTTGCCTGACACTCTGCGCAGAGCTGGGGTCTGCCTGACACTCTATGCAGAGCTGGGATCTGCCTGACACTCCACGCAAAGCTGGGGGTCTGCCTGACACTCCACGCAGAGCTAGGGGTCTGCCCGACATTCCATGCAGAGCTGGAGGTCTGTCTGTCACTGTATGCAGAGATGGAGGTCTGCCTGACATTCTATGCTGAGCTGGAGGTCTGCCTGACATTGCATGCAGAGATGGAGGTCTGCCTAACACTCTATGCAGAGCTAGGGGTCTGCCTGACATTCTATCCAGAGCTGGGGGTCTGCCTGACACTCTACACAGAGCTGGGGGTCTGCCTGACACTATACGCAGAGCTGGGGTCTGCCTGACACACTACGCAGAGCTGGGATCTGCCTGACAATGTGTTTATCGAGGAGGCTGGAAGAAGTCCTTTCATCTGAGAATGTTTAGCCATTCCACAGTTCCCTGTCTGACCTTTCAATCCCTCTTCTCTCCGTCTTGCTTCCACAAAACCTGTTTGCTCTTCTTTCCCCTCTTATCTACTTCAATCTCATTCATCTTCCTCCCATCTACCTCTGACATCACAGAATGACTGGGGAGGGCATTCCACGTGAAAACCTTTGTCATAGTACAGGACAGGCTACACAAACCATTACCTACATCTGCTATTCTCAAAACAATCATCTGTGGCATGTACCTTCCTACTGGAGTTAGCCTGGAGAGTTGCTAATGGTAACAACAAACACATAAGCTCTCATATGGCAGTGTCTCTGATGCACAGTTGCCTTAGTGGCAAAGCAAAACTCTGTATGATAGCACATGCAGAGGTACATCGGCCAAGCTAAACTATTTGTTAGAATAGGCTAATCCCAGTGAGAACACAGGCACAGCTAAACTCTCTATGTTAGCACAGGATAAACTCAGCAAGAACACAGCAGAGCTAAATCCTATACTGAAGGAAAGGCCAAGTTCTACTTTTCACATCATATTGTGCCAAATTCAGATGTGTGCCACAGTGGTCCAACTTCAACTCTGCACGGTAACAGATGCCAAGCTCCCCATCTTAGCTGCTCTGCGGCACAGACGAATATCCACAAAGGAGATGAAAAGATAAGTCAAATTTTTCACCCCTCCTAAAAAACCACTTCAAGCTGTTTGGCAGAGGCGGAAAACGCCGCCCAACCTTCCTCCTGCCTGTGGACGTCAGTCCCTATTAGACTTAGCCTCCTCCTTAGCAAGCGGTCTGGATGTTCTTTCAGAGACTACTAACCTGGGCCTCTTCCTCTGAGAAAGGAGGCCTTGAGAAAGGTGTCCCCAGTAGACCATCCCCAGTTCTGTTTTTCTACCTGGGACAGAACCTTCCGGAATATTAGCGTACTCCAGTCCATGGTCATGTTTTTATGGCTTGGTAGCTTTTGAGGATAAAATCCGACCTTGAAAACCTTCAGAGGTTTGACAGTTGCTATTTCCATTGTGATGATAACAGCTATTTAGCCCCACTAAATTTTACTGCTGCTCTCGAAACATCGGCCATTGGTGCATTGTTATCTGCTTAAAGACGCACGTGCATCTTGTGCATCTTCTTGTAGCTTCTTCACACGAGTAGCTTTAACATCCACCTACAAATAGCATCAGTCGACCACAGGAGGAGAAGTTAAACATAAAATTCCAACACCATGCTGACACCCTCCGTCTCTAAGCAGCGCTGTCTAGCAATAATTTAAGTGTCTTATAAGCTTCTCCAGGAATAACAACGGAGTGTGACCACCGAAAGCTGGAAGAGGAATATTTATAGACGGCAGAGAAGCGTAGAAACATAAAGGTTGGCCGAGAGCATCCGTCTTAAAGTGTGACGTTCAGTTTCAAAAACATTCCTTTCCTAAAAGAGTCGCTCCACTTATTAGGTGTTTGTTTGCGCTAAGATTCCAGAACGGGCTTCTAGCAACCATTGCTGAGGATCAGCTGACTCGACACCGACTCCTAACCCCAATCCTGGCCAGGCCAACGGGTTAAATGATTCCTAGATTTTTGCTCCAGGATTGAGTCCAGGATTGTATCCACTCCAAACAACCCGAAACAGGCAAAAGCAGTTTGCCATAGTGAGAACATTTACAGAAGCAGGTCCAATGGAGAATTTAAACGGGGTGTCCAGCTAATTCCTGTTCCTACCTCTGGACCTACCTGCCCCCGCTTCCCCGTCTCCTCATCCTGCACCACCCACTCCGGCGAGTCCCGCCAGAAAAAGCTGGCCATGACTGTTACTGGGATTCTTGGAATATCTCACTGACCTAAACCAGACTTTGCACTTTTTCTATCTTCCCTCTTACTTTTCAGACCGCTGAGGTTTTAACAAATAATCAGTGTCTCCTGTTCGAATGCGGTAAGTGCAGGAAAAGTGTTCTCTTAAAGGCAGAGTACAAGGGAACTTCAGTGAAATATGTCTATACACTGGGGGGGGGCAGAGGGGATATAAGGGGGTGGGTGTAAAAGGCCATGCAAGAGCAATTTGCTCCCACATCACCATACCCCCCCCATGACTGACTCATGGTATCTTCTTTACAGGCTAAAATCCAACATGTCCAATTGAAGGCTTCCCCACATAACAACAGAGGTCCCCCTGGGTCTGACGGGACGCCGCTCTGGGGTTGAGGGTCACTCAATTGCAGTGCCCAGGCCGTGTCAGGCAGACAAAGGCAGCCTCTGACCACACAGTTTATCAACAGGTAAATATTCGAAAGGTCCACAGGTTTTTTTATTCCAGTCTTGATGCTTACCCCAATAGAGCCTGAAATCATGAGGTCACCCTCACCCCAAAAAAAAAAAAAAAAACACGGCATGTTTCTGCTAAAGACATTACAGGGAAAAAAAACAAAATCACTCAGGCACTGCGCGGGCCAGCCCTAAGGCGGCGCACCTGTCCCCCTCCACTCAGGCCCCCAGCTGACTTCCTTCCTCTGTGGTGGCCGCAGACATCAGTGGGACGCGGAGTGTCCGTTAGGCCTGCAGGGGCCCGATGGCTCAGGCAGAGGCTCCGGCCCACTGGGCTTACGGGGCTCAAACTCGCCTCCCCGGGTATGACGTGCAGAATTTCTGCCCGTTTCCATTTCACAGCACATAACACAGTTTTATGACACCGGGGGGGTGTCCGGCTCTCAGAAATCCCCAGCCAGCTTTGCGATTCAGCTTCCCAGTTTCCCCCCCTTTCACCATTACTTTTTCAATTTACCTTCTGTGCTGCGGTAATCTTACGCAGCCTCTGCCCCCCCTGGAGGGAGGAGTCCCTGTTCCCTCTTTCCTGGTTGCTCCTCCAGCAGCCATATCCGACTTCCAAAGCCCCACGTCACGTTTGCACCTCGGGGCTCTGTAGGGGGCCACCGACCGGACCTGGGCAGGACAGCGGAGTGAGCGAGCAGTGCATGCTGGGTATTCATGTGCAGACTGAAAGCGGCTGTCAAGACGTTCTGAGAGGAGGTGGCGGGATGGGCCATCTTCGGGTGTGGGGGGTGGGAGGTGACATCTGTACAGAGCTGTCCCCTTCGTGGTCAGTCACCTGCCGTCACTTTCACTCCCATCCGTTGGCCCCTGCAGCGCTCCTGCTGTTAGCCGGCGTAAAAAGCCATTTGTGCCCCACTGAAGTGCTTGATTTGGCCATCGGCAGGCTTGCTTTTGGGATGGGGGGTGTGGTCAGCCAGTTTTGCAGCTTTCATTACCGATTTTTCTTTTTTATTTGCGTCTTCAGTTTAGTTACAGTTGGTTTTACGAGCTGGATTTTATATTTTCTGAAAATGCCTCGTTTTATTTTACTTCTTATTTACTTTCAGATTTAGTTTTCAGAGTCACGGTGAATTTCAGAGTCGCGGTGAAAGCCTTGATTACGACAGGGAGCTCGAAGTGCGCGCTGCGTAATTTAAATGACAAAACAACACGCTGTCATTGCACTTTCACTACAAACAGGATTTTAATGCACAGTATTAACAGTATTTTGAAAACAGCTCAATGTATCAATTAAAAAATATCGTAAAACTCTAGTACTTCCCACCACGAAACGACAAATCATCAGCTCACAATCAAGTACCGCGAAGTAAGTGCTTTCCACTAGATTCTACCATTTTATCGAAATTCTTCTACAAAACAGCTGGTCTGATGAGTGGTGTGTGTCAGTGTGTGTGAGGGGCCAGAGACAGAGGTGGACATTTCAGGTCCAGAAAGTAAAAATCCAAACCAGGATTTTGTTTCAACCAATTAATTCACTACTC
>JAODLC010000036.1:3999132-4014243 GCA_026781145.1 Hippopotamyrus pictus | reverse complement strand
CTGTCCGTCTGCGTGTCTTTGTGCGTGAGTCTGTGTCCGTCCGTCTGCGTGTCTTTGTGCGTGAGTCTGTGTCTGTCCGTCTGCGTCTCTGTGTGCGTGAGTCTGTGTCTGTCCGTCTGCGTGTCTGTGTGCGTGAGTCTGTGTCTGTCCGTCTGCGTGTCTGTGTGCGTGAGTCTGTGTCTGTCTGTCTGCGTGTCTGTGTGCGTGAGTCTGTGTCTGTCTGTCTGCGTGTCTTTGTGCGTGAGTCTGTCGCAGCACATTGCAAAGGTGAGCCCACAGTACCACATGAACCCCCCCACCCCAATAAGGGGCCTCCTCTTCCTGTTTCCCAGGGTGACTGCATCTGAAACATGAGATTGGGGGGGGAATGTCGGGGGGGGGTCCAGGAGAACACTGAGTGAAACCAAGCCAGTGATTAAGCGCACAGGCAAGAAGCAAAGCAATGCAATCAGGCGAGCAGAATAACCATCGACTGGGATTCTGCTGAGTGGCATCATGTTCACCGGAGACTGGCCCTTTGGGCCCCCCAGTCCCGCTTGGGGCCCCCCCAGTCCCGCTTGGGGCCCACTTTGCATGCGAATCCTGCAGACGCCTCCGATCACACGCTGAGATCTTGTGGCGGACATTTTTGTGGAATGACTTCCCCTCTCCGCATGTTCATATTAATTCTTTGCGTGTGTGTGTGTGTGTGTGTGCCCTGCGATGGACTGGCATCCCGTCGGGGGTGTTTCCTCCGCCTTGTGGTCTCCGCTGCCCGAAATAGCCCCCCCCCCACCGCTCCCCAGATGGATTTGTACTGCATAAGCTGAAATATGGAGATCAAGGAAGTCTTAAACTGCTTAAGACTTAATGTAAGTACATTTTTTAATGGTTCTAATAGGGAATCACATGTGTGACTGCACAGATGGCCGGCTCACCAGGCTGCGTTGTGTACCCACGGCGTCCGCTGTCCTAAACTGCCTTCGCTTCAGACAGACCGCACGGCTCAGCCGGCAGTGAGAGAGGCGCTCAGACTGCTGTGGCAGTTAAACATCCAAGAGCCCTTTGTTTTTGTGAAGGGCACCCCCTGCTGGCCAGTGTCAGCACGGCTATGCAGCACACATTGGCCGAGGCAGGTCGAACTGGAGAAACAAGGTGACATTTCAAGAGACGTGAAAACAAGTCGGGGGGGGGGGGGATCTATGTCTGAACCCATGCAGAAGAGGTATGCACCCCCACAGAGAGGGGAGCGGCCGGCTCGCTGTCTAATGGAGCCCAGAAGTCAGACCTTGCATTTCGCTGTCTCGCGACATGCTGTCTCAGCCTGCCCAGTGTCCCGGCCCCCGGCCCCCAGCTCCGCTTTCAGTCCTCCTCTCTTCCTGTACTTTAAACACAGAATAATATTGACTCAGAGTCTCGGGCAAAATATTGTTGCGGTTTCCCTTTCCGGATTTCCGGGGATGGCGGGGGGTAACAGACAGTGCCGGAGGGGGGAGGACAGCCGTCATGTGCGAAGGGGGGGGGGGGGGGAGTCAGCAATGCATCGGCGAACCGCCGCCCGCCTCTCATCGGATGAGTTCCGTCGGAGATGTCCCCTGGGCGGTGACTGCAGCCGACTGTGGGACAGGCAGGATCGCTCATTGTTCTGGGCTCGACTCGCTTCCCTTCCGTCCTGTTAAGCTGCCGGCGTCTCTCGCATGAGTATCCTCTAACTGACGGATTCAGGAGGAGGGAGAAAAAGAAAGAGAAGAATGAGAAAGGAGTAAGGGGAATGCCGGGGAGGGGGGGGGGGAGCTGTTCTGCTAGGGCTGCCACATTGTTATTACAGGCATGGCTGCACATAGCATCCCTGATGTCCAGGAGCAGGGAGCAGAACACGGGCTGCCCCCCCACCAGAGCACAGATCAGAGCGACGGGGCGGGGGGGGGGGGGGGGGCTGAGCAAGGCGACAGGCCCCCGTAATGGATGAGCACTGCAGTGTGACTTGGGAGTTGGGAGTGAAGCCTTCCCTCATTTGAACACTGAGGAATTTCTGTTTTGTTTGTCTAAGGGGTTCAGGAAAAGGGAGAGATGGCTTGTGCCTGCAAACAAACAGACAGACAGACAGACAGACAGACAGACAGACAGAAACACTTACAGTATGTTCAGTTCCTTAGCAAGAAAATGTTTCTTTAACACATCAAAGTAACCTCCTCTAGCGATTATAACAGCAGAGAAAATTCAAGGCATTAAGGGACATTAAATACTGCTGTTTCATAGGAACAGTTAACAAGTGCATTTAAAGTGAAAGGACAGCCTGAATTTGACTCTGCCATCACCACACAACCAGTTAACAGGATGTCAGATATGCAGTTACACACTCTTTCCATATTTAAAGGAAACTTGTTTTATTTGACTTTATAGTTATATTTTTATAGTTGTTCACTCCAATGCTTAACAAGAATAAAAAATCTGCAGTTTATGAAATGTGGAAAACCTGGAAAACCTGGAAAAGTGTGAAAACCTGAGGTGACAAAAAACTTTAGGCAGTGTAGTGTAGAGTAGTGTAGTGTAGTGTGGTGTAGGGTAGTGTAGTGTAGGGTGGTGTAGTGAAGGGTAGTATAATGTAGGGTAGTGTAGTGTAGAGTAGTGTAGTGCAGTGCAGCATAAGGTAGTGTAGTGTGGTGTAGGGTAGTGTAGTGTAGGGTATGGTGGTGTAGTGAAGGGTAGTGTAATGTAGGGTAGTTTAGTGTAGTGTAGGGTAGTGTAGTGTATAGGGTAGGTAGGTAGGTAGGTAGGTGGATAGGTAATAGGTAATAGCTTTTTTTCCTGGGGGGGAGCTCTGTCCTGTGCTGAGGACTCCATGGTGGCTCTCTGTAGTCCCGGGGCGCCCCCCCCTCTCCCAAGCGGGGTCCACATTCCTCCAGGATGTCCAGCTGCCTGTGGTTGGTGCTTCCTGGTGGCAATGATCCCCCCCCCTTCACATTCTGCCTGTGCCTTCATCTGGAAGGTTTGACAAACAGGATGTCCCTAAAGAGATGGGTCACGTGTGTATGAATGCAACACTCATGATTCTGTTCTTACGTTTCAGTGAACCCTTTATCCAGGTTGGAGCGGTTGTGAAGTTTTATGCTATCCCTGACCAAGCACTTAAAAATGCAAATGCTGTGAATATGACAGATCTTAGGTACATAGTTTGATTAGCATTAGTTTCATTGATATATAATTGAAGAGCAAATTTCCAAAACTCATTCAGTGCATGGGACGAGAATTTTTCTGTGGATAAGTACACTTTGAAAATGTAACAAAATTCGTGTTGGATCACATGAGGAATGAGTTGGTTTTGGTTCCCAGTGAGGAAGCCTGACTTTATGTCATTACAGTAAAACAGTAAAACATCTCAAAACAGTCAAAGGGACTGAGCGAGCTTTGGAAATTTGCTCTTCGATTATTATGTAAAGCCAATTTTTAAATTCTATTAAATAGTTATATTTCATATACTTGTATTATACGTGTTGATGTAAATATACGTGCAGAGACGGGCTTTGGAAAAGCTAAAGATACTATTTAAGTTGGCCTGAAAATTCAAACAGGATTGTAGGGAAAATCCGAGCCACGTCTTGTTGTTTTTGGTGAGTGACGTTACATGTGCTGTCAGTTATCCCACGAGAAGAACGGCCCTGACACAGCGCTCTACAGACTGGATTTACAGACTGCTGGTGGTTCAGCCTTTGAGGGGTTCATCCTGTGGACTGCAGAGTTGGGGTGAGGTGGGGTGGGGGGGTGAGTTGCAGGCCCCACAGTGGACTCGGCCTGCCTGCATCGCAGTCCCTCTTTCAGCTTGCCAGTGTGTTGGTACCTGCCTGTGTAAACACACCCCTTCCTGCATGGGCACACGCGAGACCCTCCGCAATGTTTTCCCAACAAGTCTCTCTTTTTCTGTTTTTTTGTGTTTTTTTTCACTTTTGGCTTCTTAAATCTTGAAATCAGCCTCTTGGCTGGGCAAACACTTGGTGAGACTGAGGTGAGGTTAGAGGGGCAAAAGACTGAGAGCTGGTGGTTTTGGGAGGGGGGGGGTTGCCCCTGCTCTGCCGTCGGCCAATGCTCTCGGCGAATGAGAACGGAGGTCAGGTCAGCTGGTGTCATTTAAAGAGCCGACCGCGTGCTCTGTCTGCTTTACGTGCTTTGACGCCTTGTGCATGTTAGCGGGACGTAGCCACCTGCCTGCTGGGTAGTGGGGGGGGGGCGCGTGTTTGGATCTAAGGCCTGACAGGCTTAGGGATGCTCAGATGGTGAATCACAGTGTAGCACACAGACCAGAGAGCAAAGCGCCACATAGACACTTCTGTTACACAGTTTATTTGCACTCCTACACTCTTCCAGGGGGCCAAATCCTCGCACGGGGACGAGTTCAGGGGGGCCACGCGTGGAAACAAAGGCTGTCTTGTCTTCTGGCAGCTGCTGACTGCGTGAGGTTGGCAGGTCTTTCTGCAGGAGTGAAACATTAACTGTGTTTACCCGGTTTATCCAGCATTTACCTGACATTTATACAACGCACAACGGCTCCTGGGCCGGCAGGGTTTCTCCGCACCGCCCCCGTGTGTGTGTGGACGAGGGTGTGTGTGTGTCGGTACGGCTGAGGGAAAGAGTTTATATACAACATTGCATATGCATCCACCTTATGTTTACATAAGTAACCTCTGAACTGTAACTGTAATTCCAGCCTATCAAAGCGCTGCATTTCGGGTCACATGACTAACCTGCGCCATCATCGCTAAGCTCTTGCAACCCCGAATCCCCTCAGGCGTGCGAGCCAAAGTCCACAAAGGCGTAGACGCGAGTGCAGCTTTCAGTCCCAGCCGAGAGCCAACAGCCTGGAGCTCTGTTCTACTTATTCCTTGCCCCCACCCCCGTAAGGTACCGCTTCGTGCCCCCGCGCTTGTCAGCACGCCCCCACCCCTGGCTCACGCCACCCGCAGCGAGGTGAGCACAAGAGGGTAAATTTGTTAGCTTAGGCAGCCGTGAGCGATAACGTGGGCTGGGGGCCGTCCTGATAGGCTGTCTCAGATTTCAGTGATTAATTAGAGCCAGATAAACAACAGCGGTGCCACGGGCCGTGGGTGACGGAGGAAAATATTTGAAGAACTAGGGACTTCTGGTGGCTCTGATCACGGCGAAGAAGTTTTCTACCACTTCATCTCTCTCTTTATCTCTTCTTTTATCTTCTCAACCTCTGTCAACTCCCACTCCAGCTTGGAACGAATTTCTCCTCCTTCTCCTGCTACTTTGTTTAAAGTTTTCCTCCAGTGCTCGCGGGTGCTGCACACTTGGGCCATCTCGCTCCAGACCGGAGGCTGGTCCACGTCAGCCCCAGATGCCGGCCCGGCGGACCTGGTCGTTCGGCTCGGTGTGAGCCTGTTTGTTTTGCTCCGTCTCCTGTAACTGCAGCCGTACTCCTGCCTCGTCTGGCTGGTTCTGCTCGCTGGACCCCAGCGTCGCTGCACGTTTGCCCCCTCCCACCCCCCAGTCAGTCGTCCAGCCGCCGTCATGAGCGACTCGGACCAGGAAGTCTGTCGACGGGGTCTGTCCTGGAAGCCGTGGCAGATTGGCTGCTTCCAGAAAATGCCGAAAAACTAAACAACTGGCAAAACAGCAAGGCGGCTGACTGAGAAGGACACTTATGCATGCACACGCGATGGAGAAGTTTCCAGAAATGGAGTACGTCATTTTCTGCTCCTTCCCCTGGTCCTGAGCACGCATTCGAGCTCTGATCTGAAAACCTGCTCCCCGCCTCTCATGCTTATCCTTACTGGCCTGACAAGAACCATATAAATCCGGCAAACACACACTGCGTATTCTGTGTCATATGTGTGTATGATGGGCTCGTGGTAATTAAACCAGGGTTTTTTTCCCGCAGTCAGACGTCACTCCTGACATTAGTAACGCTTCCAGGTGGTGGTGTCCTAACTGCCCCGTCCATCAGAGGGCAACCAAAAGCAAAGACATCTGCAGCCTTTGCATAAACTGTATCTGACCCCTAACCGTGTGCTGTTGTGCAGCTGAGGGGTTAAAATATGTCATGTTTTAACATGAGTGTGTGTGGGGAGGGGGCTATGACTCCACCAGTAAATGCCCAGCAACAGGCCTCGTGAGAAGCAGAAAAAGGGGAAAGAAGCGGGATAAAGTTTCCGCTGCTCTCCTGTGTCTGCCCCCCCCCCCCCCCAAAACCAGCCGCGTGTCAGCCGCGGTTCCGGGAATCGGGGAAGGGCCTGATTCCCGCGCTCGGAGCTGCTCTGACGCGTAACGTGACACCCGCCATCTGTCCAGGTGCGCGATATCCTAGCCGCGGCGGCTTGCGGAGCGGATGAACACGCCCCCCACCCCCCGGCCCCCAGTCAGTGATCCAATCTGGAAAACGGTTCTGTGGCTGCTACACGCTTACCGCCGACATGTGAGAGCCGGCGGCGCGGCGCGGTCTTTATCTGAGATTCCTGGCGTGTAAATGGGTCTCGGCTGAGTGGCAGGCATGCAAGCACGGCCCATCGGCGCCGATAAAAGCAGGGGCTCAGATGGGAGCCGCCGGCCGGCCGTACAGGTAGCGCTACGGCAGCCCCCACCGGGACAAATCAGAGAGCCGGCGACTGGCGGTGCCCTGCTACAGACACCCCCCAGAGATGGCATCGGTCGTATCGCCGATCTCCAGCCTGCATACTGTATCACCGATCTAACAGCAGCTTTTTGGTACGTCTGCGAGCGGAACGGCTTGCTATGCCGTATCAGTCTCGTTAATAGACATCGCCCCCTTGTGGCTCGAACTCACACAGCTCCTGGCCTGGGTTGGCCTCGTTTCCTGTGCCTGTCAGTTCCTGTCAATCTGCACGAGCAGAATAATGATTGTTTGCTTAGGAATCCGATTTATGTTCATATTAATGTCACTCCGTATGCCGCAAGACTTCATAATTGTGTAATGATTGTTTATTTTGTAGCAACAAATTAAGAAACATTTTTAGTCCTAGATTTCGTCCGAGGTTACAAATTAGTACCTCTGTTAATGGCTAAAAGGGGCAGATTTGCATTCATGTGCATTTATTAACAAACTTGTTTGTACCCTTTGATATTCTGGAAATGTCGAGATATTGCACTAATGTACTAGACGAAGGGCAGCCTCATTTTATATCATGTAAGCAAGCTGGGAACAGGGCTGTGGTCCCAGCCCCCACCACAACACCCCCTTTCCGGTCCTGTAATTAACAAGTTAAAACAAAAACTGCAAATCTATTAAAAGAATTAGTTTTTTTGGAGATCTGAACATAGCTAAGCAGAAAAGGGGCTTCACATCAGCATCAGAAAATCGTTGCTTAGGTCCATCCGATCTGCCCTTTACTGGTAGACGGCGGCTCAGAGCGCCACTTCCCGGCAAAACAAAGCGTTTAGTCGCTTAACGTTTCATTAATAATTTGGTTTAACAAGTGCTGTCATTTCTTCCAGATGACCGCGCTCCCTGTAACACAGAATTGTATATATACAAGATGCCTGTATTCATTTAATTTATTACGTCGTTTTGTTGTTTTCTAGATGGGGTTGAAGTGCGTGATTTAAGTTCTTACTGTTCTTCGTGCTAAAAGCATTTTCAGTTTTTGTTCTGTGAGATCCACACCTTTTTCATCTTTTTGCGTTCCTCGTGTGCGCGTTCTCGCTGTCCGTGTGCGCTTTTGCGCGGACTCGTGTTTGTGTGAGAAAGCGCACATCTGTGAACTTGGCATAAGGGAAAAGGAGTTATTTGTATGCACGTGGTTCTCATTTGGCGGCATTATCATATTATTGTACATGCATCGTATGCGCTTATTTTCAGATTCCTGGATGGAAACACTAAATGATCCGCAGCGTCCGTAATTTGAGGAATAATCCCCAAAAACTGCTTCAGGGATTTTTTTTTTCTCTTCTGTTCTGTGTGGCGGAAAACATTGCAGCCCCCAAGCCGCCAGTCCTCATCCAACACGAAAAAAGGACGGGGATAAAATTGTAGTAATCCCCGAGTTCCTGTTGCTGCGAGCTTGCATTGAGCCGCCGCTTCTCTGTTGCTGCTGGTCCTGCACAAACACTAGTTTTTTCGTGTTCTGTATTGGATGTTGCAGGCGACGAAACACTCGTTGGATTACAAATCTTGTTACTTTTTATATACCCCGTCTACTCGGATTAAATTAGATTGCTATGTGAGCAATTACCTTGTCGCTTTTTGTCACTGACTCGGCTGATATTTCCTCTGCTCCCCACCGTGACTCACACACAGAATGAGAACCTCTCTGGCTGCTGATCATGGCGATTGGGTCAGTGAAGAATGTAGGGTCTTCTGAAACCCACAGAGCCTGTGCATATGAACACGCTTCAGATCCCACAAGTCGATTCATCCCCAAAGCTACCCCCATGTCTAATATATCTGCCCAGACACGTGTTCAGGGATATGTTCAGATACACATACAGGGAACATACATGCATAAGTATAAATAGATAGATGCACACGCAAGGCCTTCACTTGAAACCACACAAATGCATGTTTACACAGGTGTGCACACATATGGACAGGGGCATGTAGAATAATCTGCATGCTTATTCACAGAAAGGCCAAACAGACACAAGCTTCCAATCATGATTTTGTACAAACCTTGATCCAAAATACATAAAAGATAATGTTGAGCAGTTCTGGACCGGGATGAAGTAGAGCTCACCGGAAGGCCTCCCCGCTCCAAGATCATCAAAAGCGGAGCGAGTCGGCGATGTGACCCGACTGGCTCCTCATCTCTCTCACGCCCACGTTTCCCCGCCGAGCACGGCGCTGCTCTCGCACCCTGTCCCTGGCCGGCTCGGCAGAAACCCTTTGCTCCACGCGGACCCCCGTGGCCCAGAGCCCAGTTCCACTGTGTTGGGTTCCAGTCGGATGAGCGCAGAGAATGATGGATGTCTTACAAAACGCCGGCATCGTTTTCGTCTGGATGATGCAAGGCGGACTTGTCAGGACGATGGAAGGTCAGACGCCTGAGATGAACTGCACTGTAGCCAATGAAACGGCTTACAGGCCTTTTTCATTGCATTGGGGGGGATTGTTTTCTAAACCAAACTCACATGGACACAAATCTAGGAACCCCGCCCTCCTAGGGACCTCAGACCACTACAACTCAGCGCTACTCCACCCCCAACAAACCACAAACCCTCCACCGACCCCTGGTTTACTGTGCAACCAGCTTGCCCCTACTCTGAGGTTACCTGTCTAGTCCTAAATCACCCCCGCCCCCTCCAACACACAGCCTCCTCACCCCACCCCATCCACACACACTGCAAAACAATGCTGCCAGATGAGTAGGGTGTAGGGTAGAGACTCTTGGCGGGTCTGAGGGGACGGCCCGTGGAGCGGGACAGTGTGAGAGGGAGGATTACATTGGGGGGTGGGCTTGTTTGGAGAGCCTCTCGGAGGGAACTCACAAGACGCCTCAACTGACACATCCACAACCCCTCAACTCTGACCCTGGCCAGTCCCTGCCCTTCTTCTTCCCTTACAAATGCATTTGCGGTGCATTTGAAGGTCCATCAAAGCAGGGTCTCGGCTAACAGGAGCCAGCTGTCTGCTGATGGACAGACATCAGATTTTAATCTGTCCGGCCCGCAGCCACCAGCAAAGTCGGCGCTTCCTCTTCCAGACTTCCTTCCCGAGAAGCCGCACCTCTTCCCTATCACCTGTGGAACCTCCGAACACGACGGCAGGCACAGGTACAGCGTAATTAATACTGAAGTTACAAGGTGAATATAAACAGTCAGACAGGAACAAAAATAATATAAAACAATCTGTAGCGCAGAGCCGGTGTGAGAGGGGAAGACATTTGCAACGTTTTCTATCGGTATGAGAGCACTGGTGAGCTAATGGGGGGGGGGGGGGGGGGGGGGGAGGGTACGCGCGGCGACAAGGGACAGGGAGCACTTTGCCAAGGACAACAGGAAGTCTTGGAGTGTGGAGACTGTGGTCATTAATCCGCCGTGATACCTGGACTCTGTCAGAGCTCTGCCAAAGAAAACAGAGCAGGAGAAGGAACATTCCCAGCAAGCAGCAGGGGAAAACAAATTAATTTCTGTCCTCAAAGTCATCATGTGCATTAGTGAGGGGTAATTAGATGTGTGCTGAAGTTGCTATTTTCCTCTCCTGCTTAAATAGGACATTGGTACCTGGCGGGGGGGGGGCAAAAGGCACCGTGTGGAGGTTCTCTCCTGGACTCCACAGACGCACGTTCTGTCTTTCTACAGGTCCCGGCCCTTCTGAAATCGCCCTCGCCACGCTGTCATTATGAATGTGTGACGTTCTGAGAGCTGTTCTACAGGGGAAAAAAATGGAGTGGCTGAATTTTTCAGCATGCAGAGGTATGAAGAGCAAATTTCCAAAACGTTTTTCAGAGGATTTATTGGAGATCATATTAGTCCCCAGATCCCCTTCACACACCACACTGAGCATGTTCCTGTCACACCAGGAGATGGGGAATTTTTCAAAATTTAATGAAAGTTCTTCGTTGGATTACAGGAGGAATGAGTGCGTTGTGGTTCCCAAAACTGTAAGATATGATGAGGGCGGCTGATTTTAGGTCATTGGCAGTCTCACCTCAAAAACAACAAAAAATGGACTGAGTGATTTTTGGAAACTTGCTCCTCCATTGCAGGTTCAATATAGAGGATCACTGAGCAGGTATATATGTGGCAGGTAATCGCGTCGTGTGCCCTCTCAGCTGAGCGGGTATATATGTGGCAGGTAATCGCGTCGTGTGCCCTCTCAGCTGAGCGGGTATATATGTGGCAGGTAATCGCATCGTGTGCCCTCTGAGCTGAGCGGGTATATATATATGGCAGGTAATCGTGTCGTGTGCCCTCTGAGCTGAGCGGGTATATATGTGGCAGGTAATCGCGTCGTGTGCCCTCTGAGCTGAGCGGGTATATATGTGGCAGGTAATCGCGTCGTGTGCCCTCTGAGCAGAGCAGTGAGCGTGACCAGCTCTGCTTCACACCTGTAATTATACCGGCTGAACGTCTTAATTATGCTGGTTCCCCATTTCCCCTTGGATGCGTATTTTGGGTTTTCCCCTGGAGATCATCTCTGGAATATTTTCTTTAACAACCCCCCACTTGTTGCTTGAATGTTCACAAGCACGACGGACGGAGGCCGTCCCACGCTGGGCTCGTCCCGCAAACCCGTCAGTAACCGAGTAAGACGTAGGTGACGCCCCTCTCCATACAGCCACCTGGCCGTCACTGCCTGCTCTGCCCTCAAAGGAGACTCTGTTGCTTTATAGCTATAAGATCTAGTGTAGCACCTCTGCAAACGTCATCGGCTGTCTCAGTTTCTCTCTCTCGTTTTATTTCACTCCATCCTCTCCTCTGCCTATAAAATGCTTCTGTGTGATCCCTGGGTGGACCCTGGCAAAGGGCGAGTAGGGCAGTCGCCCAGGGCGGCATCTTCTGAGGGGGACGTGGCAAATCTCTGGCACCATCGCCACCCTGCTTGACTTGTCAGTGTCTGTGACAAAGTGACATTGAGAGCTGAAGCTTGCCAAGGCTCTGCACGGGCTTTGATTGGCGGCGGCTCGAAGGTTTTCTCGCTTTCCATTATGCCGTGAGGGGAAGAGCAGTCAGAATGGCGCAGGGGAGACGTCCAAGCTCTAATCGGTAAACAAGCCCATTTACTGGTTAATTTGCAGTCCCTTTGGTGCCGGCTCTTTCCGTGAAGTCAGGGCTGTGATTCGCCCTTCCTCCCCTCCTCTGTCACGCTCCTCGCTCCCCTGAACGTGTATCACTTGCACAGCATGGCTTACACACGTGCATCATGCTTGGCTCAGCACACACACATAAACACGAGGGTGGTTCACAGCTCTTTGTGGCCTCTATCTGTGCGCAAGTGTGTGTGTGTTTTGGGAGAGAGCCGCTGACATCTGGTAACGGCTTCGCCTCCTCTTTTCTGCGTTTTACATTTGGCTGTGTGTGTGTGTGTGTGTGTGTGTGTGCGCACGCACATGTGTGTGTGTTATTATCCAGGAGCCGCTCTCCGCAGCACCCCACCAGGATGGGTGGCTGTAATTGATGGCTTTGTCACGTTGCCCTAACTGCCTGTAACATCTTGCCACGGTCTCGGGCCCCCAAGGCACAGCGAGGGGCCCTGCTGACCGCTAAGTGACTTTCGTCATGATCACGGGGCCCCAGAGTGGGGTCCAGTTTCAGTGTCATGATGGGGTTATACCCCCCCGCCTCGCCTCATGCTCTCAGCTGCCCCCCCCCCACACACACAGGGTTGGCCCCCCTGGTTCCCATTAGCCTGTTACAGCGCAGTAAATGTCACCTGAGTTAAGGCCCAGGAGCCTGTGTGCTTGGCTGCGGTTCATCGGCCCTCTGAATGGCCACAGATGCTCTCCCGTTACCCAGCATTCCTCTCTCCCTCCCTCTCTCCCTCCCTCTCTCCCTCCCTCTCTCCCTCACCCTCTCCTCCATCTCTCCATCAGCATGAGTCCATTTGCGCCATCCTCTTCCTCATAATGAGCATCCTCTTTCTCTCATTAACCATCTTCTTCCTCGTAATAACCATCCTCTTCCTTGTAATAACCATCCTCTTCCTTGTAATAACCATCCTCTTCCTCTTTCTCCCATCACATTTCTGGATTTTATAGGAAGAGCGATAAGTTCAGCAATTCCATGGGGGGGGGTTTATTGTCAAGATTAAGCCTGAATCCGAGTGATCCCCCCCAAAGCCTTAAACTTAATCACCTAATGAGAGTAATCTGGGGGTGACCTCTGCAGGCAGCGTGAGGGGTGGGGGGCGTGATTTGTTTCAGCTGAGCCTCTGCCTGCACTGCCTTGCACGGGACCCCCCCTTCGTGAGAGCTGGGCAATAAAGCCCACAGAACTGCACCGTAAGGGGCTGCATCATGGGCCCGCATCAAGCCAGGGTACAGGCTAGACCGGCGGGGAGGGGGGGGCTCTGAATGCAGCGCTGACAAGATGATTTATTCCCGGCTCCCGGTAACCCAAACACCCCCTTGCTCTCCTCTCACTTTCCCACTTCTAGGGCCACCCCCCAAGACACACACACACACACACACACACACGCACACACACTAGCTACCCCACTTGTACTACAGGTTTCACGGGGGGGGGACAGAGATGGTGGGGCGGTGCAGGACAAAAAAAACAAGGGAAACAAAGTGTAGTGATGGGTGCTGGGGGGGGGGCAGACTTGAACAGAAGCGCTTCTCAGCCGGAGCGGACGGAGATGACGGGGGGTCTGGGGGGGATTGAGGAAGCAGGCGAGAAAACATTGAGTGGGCGCTGGCTGGCCGGACAGAGCCTGGCACGCGTCTACAATAAACAGAGGATCTGGGGCGCAGCGAAATCTGAGGCTGCAGGGACCCTGCCCCCCCACCCCACCTCGAAGGTGTTTGTGCTGGCAGGCGCAACATTCTAGGGGTTTACAGACCCTGTGCACACGTGCGGTAACGGCACAGCAGGGTGTCTGCGGACGCCGGCTACAGGAGGCGTGTGGCTCCGTGGGTTAGGCGAGATCAGAAGGTTGCTAGTTCAAATCCAGAATAATCATGCTGTTGGGCCCTTGTGCTAGGCCTTTAACCTCCCTGAAAAGCTCCGTAGGCACCAGAAAAGTGATCCCTGCCCGTGGATGCTGAGCTTCACTCTCAGCTGTGATCGCGTGTGTCTCAGAGGAGAGTCAGGTGAGAGATTCACTGCACACTTCTGCTTAACTGCAGCCTGATTTCTCGTCCTGTTAGGTAGAGTGTATATGCAAAAAAGACTCTTAGATTTATTGCACCGTCTGTGATAATTACGAGCCTCGTTCCAAAGGACCATCCACACAACATGCCATGACTCCTTTTTATTCAACAGAAAAAGTGAAAAAATATGAGTGGAGATTAGAGCTTTAGAGTGTCAATGGGACTGCAGCAGAATCGGTAAGGCATGTAACTTCTAACTAGGCAGCAAACATTCGGTGAATTGAGAAGCACCTCTTCAGATGGAACGGCCCCTGGAGATGTGACCCTGTCATGGCTGACCGTGTACACCAGCGCTGGCCAATCTTATCCGCAAAAGGCAGGTGTGTATGCAGGTTTTTGGGGTAACCTTTAGGTCAGCTGTTCAAACCCAGGTGTGAGGACTCTTCAGCCAATCAGTCCTCTAATTAGTGACCTAATTAGGGACTTGCAGCGAAAACCTGCATACACACCGGCCCTTTGTGGATAAGGTCGGCCACCCCTGGCCTACACCATGCACGCACTAGCTGAGCCGTGAGCGGGTAACCTTGCGATCATGTGACGGACCACCAGGGGGTGCTCTCCCCCCATCACCATCAGAGGAACAGCTTGCTGTGGCAGGTGGCACAGTAGGGTTTGCCTGCCTGCTCTTTGAACACCCCCTGGGCGAGCTGCCGCAGGCAGAAGGCGCAGACGAAGTGCTCCGGGTGGAACTTGCGGTCGAGCGCGGCGATGCAGCGGCCCGAGATGGGGGCACCGCAACCTCCGCACAGCGTGCCCTGCCGCGAGTGATAGTGCAGCATGCAGAGGGGGCGGCCGTCCAGCTCCATGAAGCAGCCATCCGAAAAGGGGGTCAGGCAGTCCTGAGGGGCGGGGGGGGGGAGGGCAATTTCAGGGCACGTTGCTTATCGCAGTAATCATCGCAATACTCATGCTGTAGTCACATCGTGATAGGATGCTATGTACGAAAGACTCTAATTTTTGAATAATATAGTGTTTAGAGTATCGTTTCACGAGAAACAACATAACAGATCCATATGATAAAATGTCTGATAGATACAGAACTGCAGCGTTCACTGGTTATATGTTTCTTCCTTGGGCTGTGCATGCGAAGCCCTCTGAGGCGTGCAGATTCATAATGAAAGATAAGGGGCGCGCTCTCGATTATTTACTTATTTTTTGGGAAAGGGGGGTCTGTCGATGTTGGGGGGGGGGACCCCTCCCACTTATCCTCGCTATTTCCAATGCCCCTGTCTGCAGCAACTGGTCCGAGTCTTTTGTAACTGTCTATGTTGGTGCTAGGACATTTACAGGAGGAGGTATGGTGAGATAAGGAGGAGAGGAGAATGGGGAGGGGGCATGTTTTTTTTTT
>JAODLC010000036.1:3973824-3989493 GCA_026781145.1 Hippopotamyrus pictus | reverse complement strand
TATATATATAGAGAGAGAGAGAGAGAGAGAGAGAGAGTTTCTTTAAACAGAATACAATATGGAGAAGTAAAAAGGTTTTTTCTGTTAAACTTTATAGAATACTTTTGAATATCTAGGTAAAATTTCTGAGGATGTTTATTTTAAATTGAGTATACAGTATATACCATATTACGCTCTGGCGTACGTTAAGAATTAAAGCTGAATCTCCTACACTTAATCACTTAAATGTAAGCGACTTTACGCGTTGCACATTCCGTCAAAAAATTTAAAAATAAAATAAAAACTACACTTCCCATAAGGCTTTACCGACGAGGAAGCGCTTGGTAAAAAGCAAAACCCTTTCCACTTCCTGTCATGCCTTAGTTCCTGTGTAGGGCTTCATTAAATGGTTTTTCCATCGTTAAACGCATTAATCACCAGTTGATTACAGGTTAAATATATCGGAACGATTTTCTTCTCCTTTTCGAGGCACCGTGAATGTTCTTTGCTATCGGACAGGTCTTGAACACGGACTTCCAGGATTTGCACGTATTTGAGTTCAGCCGCCGAACTTAAAAGGGCAACTTGGTTATGGCGGGTGGGACCCGCTAGTAATCAACAAGGTAAAGTCAGTTAGGGTAACCCCATGTTGCAGTGTCCTGTACGTTTTTATGTTCTGCTGAAATACATGTAGAAAAAACTACAGTGTCTAACAGATATAAGGATTTATTTACAAATGTCGGAATTTATATTAATGTGCCCGTATGCATGCAGCTTTCTATAACCAGCTGTACATTGTCAATCAGACGTGACTGAAACGTGCAGGATAGAATTATTTCAAGGTTTTGATGTAAATATGAGTTGTTCTGTTTAATTCAGGGATTGGTATTTACAAACGGATTCAAACAGGTCATTAAATCGCGTTTGTGACTGAATTGCGCTCCTTGCGGAGTGTCCCTGTTCCTTCGAAAGGGTGCCCTTCCGTACACCGTGCGACCCGGCATGGGTTCGCGACTCTGAAGGGATGCATCCGCAGATTGCTGTCATAAAACCTCCTCATAATGAAAACGACTACTTCTTTACACCTGTCAATGAGACATCTATGATGGGTTGGAGCCCCATCCTGGGTTGTTCCCTGTCTTGCGTCCGTAGCCTCCAGGATAGGCTCCGGACCCTCCCCGCGACATTGAATATGATAAGTGATTACAGAAAATGGATGGGTAGATGGACTATAAGATATAAGACTAAGATACGCGTATCACGTTTTCAGGCCGTTGAGCTGCTAATTAAAATTTAATTTGATTAGT
This sequence comes from Hippopotamyrus pictus, assembly GCA_026781145.1. Lineage (NCBI taxonomy): Eukaryota > Metazoa > Chordata > Actinopteri > Osteoglossiformes > Mormyridae > Hippopotamyrus > Hippopotamyrus pictus. Next base: position 3,988,207 of record JAODLC010000036.1, on the reverse strand, counting down.
TACCTAATCAAAATTCAATAACGATTTATCAGGCAGTGGTGTCTTGGTGTCTTAATGGTTAGGGAAGCGCACTTGTAATTGAAAGATTTCAGGTTCCAATCCCCGACCAGGCACCACTGAGGTACCCTGAGCAAAGTACTGCTCCCCGAGCGCTGAATTAGCTGCCCCCTGCTATGTCACGACGTCACATATGGATGAAGTGCAGAGGACACATTTCGTTGTTGTGTGCTGTGGTGTGTCAACACTGATCAATAAAAAAGACGTTTTTGTAACAGGAACAAACTAATTGAAAAATATTGAAGCGCAACTTTGCAGTATATAATAGTTTAGGACGTTTAACCTTTCCAGTTTTAAAGATGATTGTAGTTAATTCCATTGCGAAACTAGTACTGAATAAGTGGGTATGGAAAATAAAAGGATGGCTGGATTGATGTACTTTATGTAGGCTAGGTCTTTACAAACTTGCCCGGTGCTTGTTTAGAGCAGCCGAACTGCGGTCATGTTGTCCCGGGACGCGCTGCGGCGCCAGCGCAGGAGAGAGCTGGACGCTCGGCGGAGCAAGTCGCGGGTGCGCCTGGGAGGGTGCCTGCAGAGCTGGGGACAGCTGAAGGACAGACTGGGCTTCGCCCTGCACTCGGAACTGGCTCAGTACCTGCTTGAGAGGTAACACTACCTGCCCCATTCCGGACAGTCTGCCTTATGTCCAAAGCGACTTACAAATATACTACACAAAATATTATACAAAAGTATTATCACTTCTTTAAAAATGTTTAAAAGTACAGAGTCTGGCACCCGGGCTCAGTTTCATGACCCGCTCTTATTCTTTTAAAGGGAAGTCTGCTAAATCGGCAAGTAGAATGTTTGTATAACATCCGTAGATATTGTAGACTGTAGTATGACCTTACCGATGTGTGTCTCACAGATTACAATAAGAAATGAGGAAGTTATGTTGTTGTGGGAAACTGGGATTTTTTCAGTTTAATAATATTTTTTGCTAGTTGCACAATTACCAAGTTTTATTTGGAACCACATCCTTGGTTGCAAAACAGTAGACGAACAGCAAGTTTCCATTTTGAGTTGAATTAAGTTTTGCTTTGATTACAGGTTTTGCTCCTTAGTAATGACCTGCTCTGTCTCCCTTAGCTATTTCTCCAAGGTCTGCATCAAGTGCTCAGGTAAATGAGCTCACATTGGCACTGTTTGGTGTCTTGCTTTTTAATTGCACTTTGACACCATGTTGCTGATCCGTGTTGCTGATCCGTGTTGCTGATCCATGTTGCTGATCCAGGTCTTTGTGCTGTTCCATACGGTTCACAGCAAGCGGTGTTTAGGTGAGAGTCTGCTTTGGCACTTTTCTTCCAGGTGGCATGAGCTTCGAGCAGAGAACGGCGACCGTAGTGGCGTCGACAGAGATGCTGCAGGGCCTGGTGCTGCTGGTACATCGACACGGACAGCAGTGTCCTTTCCCACCCACCATCTGCCGGGGCACCGTGGATGAGGACACCTGTGGGGGACAGGAAGGGGATAAACAGCTAGATGAAGGGGAGTGGGCAGTGAAGAGGTGCAGGGGAGCTGGAGAGGCTGAACTTGGTGCTCAAGGGTCAGCCGCTCATGGAGAAGGAGGATGTTCCTCCTGCCTGGCGAGGGAGGAGGAGCAGACAGAAGCAGAGTCTCGGACAGGTGTCGTCCTGAGATGCACATGCCGGGGGGGGCACGTCTTCTCGTGGTGTCCATCTGGGGATGCCAGCGAGGAAGCAGGAGAGGGAAGTGGGAGTGATGTCACAAGGGGCGCTGGCCCCCCCACGGGCCTGAGCAGGTACACAGAGCTGCAGAGCAGGGAAGTTAAAGAAGCCAGCAGGGAAGTTAAAGAAGCCAGCAGGGAAGTTAAAGAAGCCAGCAGGGAAGTTAAAGAAGCCAGCAGGGAAGCCGCTGGGGTGGAAACCAGAGGCACTGAAGATGGAGGCGTCGAGGAAACTAGAGAAGTGGGGAACCGGCTGGAGGATGGTGACAGAACCACAGAGACAGAGGAGCGCAGAACAGGTCTTTGTGTTTTCTACATTTAGTCTCCTCTAGGTCTCAGTCCTTATTCCTCATACACTGGAATGTAATGTATAACATTACTGGGTGACCACGTGACTCGGGGGGCACTTTTCACCCCACCCCACCTTGTGTGTGTGGAGTTTGCCCTACGTCACACAAGTTTCCTACAGATACTCATCCCACAGTCCGAAGTCTAGTTGGCGTCTCCAAATTGCCCATTATGCTGTGTGTGTCCATGTCCTGTGATGGACTGGCATGCATTGTGTCTTGTGCTGTGCTTGTTGTGATTGGTTCCAGACGATGGATGGATTGATGGATGGAATGGGATGGGATGAAATGGCATGCTAATTTTGCACATTTTCTTGGGACAGGGTCAATACCAGTGTCAGAATCTGAGACAGAACAAAACCTCCTGCCAACAGAATCTGTACAAACACAGGAAACATGGTACACTGGTTTTCTTAATAAAGTGTTTCTCATATATGTGTTTGTTTATTTACTGTTTTTTTAAGTATTTCAGATTCACTGGTGTATGTTCCCTCTTTCTGTTCTAGGAAGCCCACTGACGGTGAAGAGAAAGATGTGGACGATGCCAAGCCCAAGCACTCCAACTACGTTGTGGAAAAGTATTTTTAGAACTTCCTGTGTGCGATAATAAATACCTGTTTGTTTGTGGGTGTCAATTAATTGCTTTCCTTCAGGGAGTCAACTGCCATACCAAGACGTACCACAAGAGGGCGACAGAAGACAATGATTCAGCCGTCGCCGGAAAACGCGAATCTCAGGCCAATCAGGTGCTCCCTTTTTGAACCTTGAGGAAAATGTTTGTTTTGAATGTATCTGAATAAAGTAAGTGGATGTGAACAAACAAGCCAGACGTAGGTGACAGTAGCAAAATGCTAATCATCTCATGTATTTCCTTAGGAACACAGCAAGAGGGATAACCAGCGATGACATTTCTCAGATTGCTGGCAAAAGAAAAAGGTCGGAACATTCTCATTATCTGACAGTGCCGAACAGATCGTTGTGTTTTATTGTGACTTCCGTGGAAAGAGATTCACATTTCACTGGAAAGAGATTCACATTTCACTCTGTGCCATGTCGTGAATGCGTCTTAGGCTGCTTGTAAGTGACGCTTGGTGTTCGAAATTGCACTTTGTCCTCATAGCAGCAGTGACTCCTGGTGCAAAGACTATATCGCTCTCACCTTAGAACACATTCTTACTATTCGCAAAACAAAAACGATAGTGGACTGAACCAAATGTAAACTGTAGTATGGGGAGATCCACTGCTCAAACCATTACCCTAAAAAAATAACTATATGCACATTATAGGAATATTGTAAGAACATACTGTGACTCATACTGTGACTCATTCTGCAATGCCCCTAATTCTGTCTCTTCTTGGATCTACTCTTCATTCTGCCTCTTGCCAAATTCACCACCATCTGCCTGAGATGATGCTGCACATATTGTCGGTCTTCTGTAGGCTGGCGTCGCGATTATACAGAACATCTGATAGCTGAGTGTGTTCAGTTACTTCTCCGTGCGTCCACATGGTCGGTGAGTGCGGCGCATTTTTAAGAGAACCCGCAACTGCAGCCGCTGTCCTGCATCCGACTCCAGGAAGGCGACACCCAAGGACATTTTGCCCTGTGAGGTCGATGGCTGCGACAAGATCTTCTCCACTCGCCAGTACCTCAATGTGAGTAGGACGCCGGCGGCCTCCCCGACGCCGACAGGCGCTTCTCTGGCGCGGCGCGGTAACTCCGCCCCCCCCCCCTGTTGCGCAGCATCACATGAAGTACCAACACTTCCAGCAGAAGACGTTCACTTGCTCCCACCCACCCTGTGGAAAGTCCTTCAACTTCAAGAAGCACCTGAAGGAGCACGAGAAGCTGCACAGCAGTGAGTAACCCACCGCCTCCATGTCAGTGCAGCAGCAGATGGCATGCATCCCTTTAGTGTGTTACCATGGCAACAAAGAACCGCAAGCCCGCTTCGGTATAACTGCCGACATAGTCCATCCTTATTCTTCAATTTTAGCAGCTGTAATTTTTTACAAACTTATTGATGTATTTAATGTCTTCGGTATATGCGACATGCAAGTTAGGGGTGCATGTAGCGATAATATCATAAAAAAAAAAAAGACTTTATCTGCAGCTCTGAAGTTGTGCCTTAAAGTTGAGTGAGTTTGTAGTGAGAGCCGAGGGTGTGGACGGTAACAGCGCTGTGTGCCGTTTGCTCCGGGAGACCGGCGGGACTACATCTGCGAGTTCTGTGCCCGCGCCTTCCGGACCAGCAGCAACCTGATCATCCACCGCAGGATCCACACTGGCGAGAAGCCGCTGCAGTGAGTTGCATGCTGGCGGCGTTGGCGCGGGCGCTGCGTAGGGCGCCTGCCTGGTGTGCGTGGGAGCTCGCGGGAGCATTAAGGAAGCGGAACCATGCTAGATCATTAGCGCCGCTAACGGATAGCGATGTTAGCGGTTAGCAGAGCTAATTGTTAGCGACGCTGACAGTTAGTGCTGATTTAAAGTAATGCCCCCAGGTGTGAAGTCTGTGGCTTCACCTGCCGCCAGAAGGCCTCCCTGAACTGGCACATGCGCAAGCACAATGCCGAGAGTGGGTACCAGTTCCCGTGCGAGATCTGCGGCCGGCGATTTGAGAAGAGGGACAACGTGACCGCACACCGGAGCAAGAGCCACCCCGACCAGTCCCCTGCCCCCCCCGTGGGCACCGACCACATAGAACCAGCGCTTGACTCCCCTGGGGAGTCGGGTACGCCCAAAGACAGGGACCTCCCCTCTCCGGCAAGCGACAGTGACGGCCACTCCTTGTCTGCAGTCTGAGTCTCATAGAGAGATGCCTTTGTAATATGTGACTCACTGTGACATTGTGTACGAGTCCACAGATCAACCCATATGCTGTGATCTGACTGATAATGTGCCGTCAGTCCTTGTCTTTCTTATGATTGGCACACTTGTGCCCTCTTGTGGTGGGTATCATGATTGTTACGGTAAGCTGACATCTAGCTCTGACTCAAAAGCAGGACTGTCCCATTCAGGTCAGTTTGCAGATTTCCCCACTCAAAACACACCTTATTCAGCTCACCAGCTAATTTCCAGGTGTAGTAGGTGTGCTTGAGCAGGGAAATCCGCAAGCTGTGTCACAGACTGGCCATCCAGGACTGGAATTGGGAGACCCTGCTCAAAAGATTTGCCGTATGTTCCTCTGGTCATGTGTTTCGATTCAAAATTCCTCTTGTACTACAGTCTGATAGACACCATACAGGAAACTGCCCTTCAGAATGTGTTCCTTTGGACAAACAATTGAGTAGCACATATAGACTTTTACCTGGAGATTTTTGGACCGTTTTGAGTACTGTTTTTATAGGTGTTTTTGAAGAGGATGGGGTGATGCAAGTTGCTCTGTTGCTGCGTCTGTTGCCAATCAGGAAAGGGAGCAGCAGGAAAAGCTTCTTCCTGATTGGTCCAGATTTGCAGGTGTTTATTTACATCGTGCCAAGCTCCTAAAGCAAGGGAAATGGAGAATTTGACATTTTAAGACTTTATGGAACAACCTTTTGGAACATTTTGAACATTTTAATCTTATTTTAGATACATTTTACCATTTTTGTAACTATTAGGATACATATACAAAAATGTCACGCCAGAGGTCGTCTTGGGTGTAAAATTTTCCCAGCATCCTACATTATTTTTGTATCCACAATGTTGTTGTGATTCCTTGCCATCAAATGAAAGCTGAACATGGGCAACAGACCAGAACCAGAACTTTTAAGAAAAAAAGAAAAAAAAAAGCTGTCCGTCTGTTTGGATGTCTGAGCTTTTTTGTCTTAATAAAGACCTCAGATTTATACCATCGGCTGTTTTTGGGTTTGATTTCCATCAACTCAGGGGTCTGCAAGATCAGATTTAGGAGGAACACAGCGACACCCTTTGCAGCGGAACTTTCTACAAGACTAAATCTAGCTAGTTCATCGGTCGGGTCTTTTGACAGTTAGGGAAGATGGCAATTAATTTGATTCTGGAAAGCATTTGGCTCCGTAGCAAAACGGATACCGTCGACTGGCGCACACAATGGTGTCATTACAGTCGCAAAGAGGACGTGTGAGACTATTTCAGGTGGAGTTAAATGGACTAATTCAGCTTCCTTCCAGTCATTCACTGGCAGCTGCCCCGGCTTGGTCTGTACGGCTGTGAGTCTGAAAAGGAGGGGGGCGACTCCACTTTCTAAGTGCCACCAGATAAGTTGATCCGCTTCTGCTTTTAATTGTTTCATTGTCTTGCTTAACTGAGAGCACAATCCTCTTACTAGATGATTTTTTTAAAAACCGGCGGCGGCTGCAGCGGGAAGCACATTACCAGAAGGTTACAGGACTCTGTCATGTAGGTTTTGTGGGATTTCTGGGTCCTCGACCTGCATGCTAATAAGTTGCACAGGAAGAGACTGACCGGTCGCCCCACCCCCCTTCCTTTCAGTGATGAGATACAAACAGTCTATACTGATGGTATCGAGGAAACTGATTTTGGTTATTAGCAGAAGCAGATCTTCAGATCTGAACATATAGATTGTTCAGTTTAAATATAAACTGTATTTGTCAGTAAAAGTTTTGAAAAATATTTTGTTGTGACAAAGTGAATTGCAGAAAAATATTTCATTTCTGGGCATTGCATTGACCACAGGTAATATAGAAAGCACATTAAATTCCTTCTCGCTGGTCTGATTTTATCTTTCCAAATGATGCTGAATCAATGATGAAATGCGATGCTTAAGCAAAGAGGTGTGGTACATGAATCTTTGAATATTTGGCTTCAGTGCATGACCTTCTGCATGAAGCCTATCAATAAGTCTTAAGGGATGGTACTGAAACTGGCCCTCATTCCCAGTCTAGGGGTTCCTGTATGTATGCTGGGTGTCCTTTGGTTTTTTTGGATTATCACTGTTCTCACAGGCGAATTCTGGGATTTGGTGTACATTTCTGGGTTACATTTTTAAATGTCTTAATACACCCCATGACCCTAACCAGGAGAAGCAGTTAGACATGGCCGAAATGGGGGGGGGGGGGCGGTGGTCCCCGGGCTAAAGTTGTTGGAGCCCTACCTACAGCATAAAATATTGGGCCCCCTTACAACTGGGGGCCCTGGGCTACAGCACGATTAGCCTGTGCACGAGTCCGGCCCTGTGGTCGGGCTACAGCCCCAGTTAGTGCGAGCATGAGGCCTTGCAGTTAGAATGTAGACCCAGTTAACCTGTGCATATAAATTATTTTTCTAAAACCATTTAGCAATTCATCCTGAATTTACCCCTTGTTCATCAAGTTTTTTCCTAGGGAAGCTGGGGGGTCTGTTCCATATTTCTTTAGGAGCTTACCCCCAAAGGCTCAAATCCTAGAACTGCTCCCAGTTGCCTAGTAATCTACTGTGACACAGTACTGGGTATGTGGTTTGAAGGACGACAGATGGATGGACAGTGGACCTGTATCACAAAATGAGATTTGTCAGTTAGCTAGATAACTTGTCAGATTTAAGGTACCCCAGTTTAAATTGCTTCATTCACTTACATTTAGCCCAGACTACCTTAAATCCGACACGTTATCTCGCTAACCCAAAAATCCAGCTCCGTGATTCAGGTCCATCATTCTTCTTTTTTGATTACCTTTTCATATTCCCGTTATTCAGCTGAAAAGCTGAATGACTTAGACTAATCATAATTTAGCGGAACACTAAGGCATTGTCAGAGGTGCAGAAAGTATTTTTAAGAGAATATGAGACTAAAATCCATAGACTTGTCAGTTAAAACAAAAACAAATACTACATGCTAATTAATTTATTCTGGATATTTGCACTGTTATCAAAAATTAAGGTGTGTGCATACCTAGAGCACTCTGCATGTAACTCGTATCTGGCACTTAAAATCAAGAGGAACGTGACATAGTTACAGTTGCTAATATTTCCCTAACAGAACTTGGCATACAAATATAAACTTTCCTTTTGAGATGCAGAGATTCTGAAATAAGTCGTATAATGTCGTCATACATCGCCAAAGGGGATGCTGTTATTTTGAGGTGATTACACTCCTTAAAAGCCCGTAAACCAGTAATAAAAATTCGTAACCCAAGTTTAAAAAGACTGTAATTACACCGCACAGCTATTCTTACTAGTCGAATTGAAAATCCGGATCGGAGCCGGATTTGAATACTGAGCGCGCCGATGTCTTCAGATCCATCCAATGGGGAGCGGCGTGGGCGTGGCCTCGCGGGGCCTCGTAACATTCCCAGATGAAAGAAGGGAGCGCAGCATTCTGTACGTACCGCGGCTGGGAGACGGGACAGGTGGACGGGCTTGGATGTCTCTCTGCGCCGCCTTGTATGGAAATATGCGCAGGTGAAATAAATCCTTTCGTTTTCCTGCGGTTTGTAGAGTTCCAGTCTGAGCCAAGTTTGCAAAAAGCGGCGCTAGTGCCAGTGCAGGTGGCGATGGGGCTGGTGATCGTTTTTGTGCAGTTATTAGTGAGCGCGATGGCTGGTGCGACGATCCCGTTGAAGTTTTTAACAATCAGTTAATGGAAATGCAACCTGCTAAATGATCGTCAGCAATTTTCTTTCTCTTTCTCGACTGAATGTAATGTCGCTTGGAACGAACACGTGGTTTTTGATCGTGGTGTAACTGCATGTGAATTATCCCACTGTTTCATTGTTTTATGGTTAGAGATTTCTATGGTGTCTCCACTGAGATTGTAAGAGAAGCGCTAGGTAGGATATTGAAAATGCACCCGAATTGGTCGCATGCATACGAATGTCGGGAGATCCCCCGTTTTTTTTTTTTTTTGTCTCAGATGAGTTTATCTGGTCTTAATCTGTTTGTTGCCACAGACGCTTACTAAGATGTTTCAGATTCTAGGCCGGATATCAAAGTGGGCAAATGGATGTTAAACTATTTTTGCCTGCGGTAGATTTGAACCTTGTGCAGGGTGCTGCAGTTACGGCGCTAGTTCTGCATTTACTTATCATACAGAAAAAAAATCCTGCACCCTAAGGCAGGTTAGTTGCAGAAACTCCTCCGTTTGGGGTTAAATAATGCCGGCTGTCGTGGGTCAGACGCCGCAAGCCGTATTCGGTGCCGCTTCAAACTCCGGAGTTTGATTGATGTGGGACTTAGAAGCTTCTATCTCGGCCGATGAATGAAGGCGGCGTTAATTCTGCACCGAGTCCATTTATATCACTATAAAGCATAAGTAAGCCAGACTTAGTCGATCATTATTGGCATCGCTTTAGAAGTGTTACCGAAAGCAGGAGTGTTTAATTGCTTTTCGAATTGCTTTACTCCAGATGCCTGCTTTAGGGGATTGATAAGATCCAAAGGCAGTGGCCTTACCTTTCAAACCAATGAAACTAATGAACGTGTGTGTGTGTGTGTGTGTTCTGTTTTACCTTCTTACGTGACCCCTACATTCACTACCTAGTCCCAATGCATCTGCCATAGTGTTTTTGTACTGAACAAATGTTTAAAGGATGTTTTGTTAGGCCTCAGGTCTGTGTGTTTCTCTCTGACATTGGAACTGACCAATAAACGGAAATTTAAAATATAGAAAAGAAACTGGGTATTGCAAAGATATGCACTGAAATGCTATAATAGGGCTGCATGCAGTTCAGTGGAAGCTTCTGTGTTTTTTTTTTTTTTTTAATGTAAGCCGGGAAATGTGTTTTTGAGCATGATCACGGTTCAGCGGCTGTCTGCTTCCGGCTAGCAATCGTGTGGTCGAGTCCCTCTTATGTCACTGCAGGTCGGAGCGAAGTTCCGAGGAGTCTGGATGTGGGCGGGCAAAGTGGGGCCTCTCTGGTGAGGCGTTGTCTTTGGTGCCCCCGTTATTAGAAAGCTGAGTTTTTTTTTTTCTCTGCAGTGTTGCAGGTGGTAGGACGTTTATGTGGGGAAACAGAGAGGAGAGTGTGTGCGCTATCTTGAGGGGTGCATGGGGGTAATTGTTGGGGCATCATTAAGAATGTAGTTATTAAAAATCACAAAAAATTACCCGCAAATAATTGAATATAAGCCATTATAATTCTATCAATAAAAGCTTAGCAAACTGTTGAGTGGGCATGACTTAATGCCCCCCCTTGTTTGCACGGCCTGTTCTGCTGGTGACTGAATCGGCGACCTGCTTCCTTCCATGTGTAAAGCTCCATATGAAAATGACTAGAACCGCTCTAATATTTCCCTTGGAGTTATGACCGGAAAACACCGTTCACCAGTCTGGGCTTTTAATAACCTTAAAGCGATGACCCCACCCCCTGCCCCGTGGCTGTCATGGACATGCTTCTCTGTGGCACCCAGCCGGACGGTTTACCGTCCTTGCTGGCCAGGAAGGAGCTGGCAGGTGGGACTGGCCTCACCAGACACCCCCCCCGCGCCCCCCCCCCCCCTGCGGCAGATGGGATTGGCCTGGGCTATTCTGCAGGGCGGAATGGAGGCATGAGTTCCACTGTTTTATTTAGAACCAGTTTGGGTTTAGAACCAGTTTGGGTGTGTGTTTCTGTGTAGACTCCGATTTTGGGGCTACTGTCACGGTTCTGCAGTGTTGGTGCAGCTGCACCGAAGGTGTGATGTGCTGTGCTCCCATGGGGGGGTGGTGGCCAAAAAGAACATACCATGGACTGGCAGTTGGAGTGTAGTCAATGAGCAATATGTAACTGCAACCGTTTTTTAATTTGAGTTTTGGTGGTTGTTTTTTTTCCTCTTTCTTTAGAAAGATGAAGCGTAAATAAGTTCTTTTATAAGCTGTTTTCTTGGTGGACCAAAGGAGGTGGAGAATCCGACGGGTAGCCCCGTGGGTGGAGAATCCGACGGGTAGCCCCGTGGGTGGAGAATCCGACGGGTAGCCCCTTGGATGACACCGGAATTAAAGCTGTCCTGGGATTGCATGTCATTTTGTCTTTAATTCCCCAGTTTGCTCCACATTCATTGCGTCCGGTGCCAGTGTGTGACATCATCCCTGCGTCTCGGTCACGACGCACTGGGCCTGAAGTAGCGGGGGGTGACAGGAACGCGCTCAGCTGAACGCTGGGTGTTAATCGTCGCTCTTTCACACCCCAGATGGGTCAGTTTCATGGCGTTTTGACCAAACGTGGTTGATGATTCTGTTTCATGCAAAGTTTCACTTGCACTAAACATTGAGATCTTTATTGATCCAGAGAAATTTATTTGCATGTACTAGATTAAAGATTAAAGTACACATATGGTGCAAAACATACTGAGCAGGACATGCCCAGTTTTCAATAATGATGCTTGGTTATTAAAATAAAATCAAAAGCTTATTTTCAGTTTTTATTTAAATGATAGATTTGTAGAACAGTAGTGGTCAAAGGTCTTTCTTAAAGTGATTTACTAACTGTGAAAGGAGAAGTTTTAGGCTTTAATTTGTTGTTAAATTATCCTCAATGAAAATCTGTATGTATTGAAATCAAGATCATTTGCACTGTGAGGGTTAACTTTGATTCTGTAATGTCCCCACTGTGTGGTGTGTGTGGTTAAGGCAGTCAGGTTTTTGGTGAATAAAGTGTTCATTTGTGTTCTTGGCGTTCTTCTGGGCCACGTGCGTGTGGTCAGTGTGTCTGGTGGACCCTCTGCTCCTGGCCTTATTTTGCATTTGCGGGCTCCCACAGTCCACTGTCTGCCGACCACAGGGATCCTCTTTCAACAGGAAAGTTGAATCGTCGCTTGTGTTAGAATCGCCCAGTGTGATGTCATTTCCTGTGAGGGAATCTGAGGGGGGGGGGGAGGTCTTTATATCCAGAGGGTTTATATCCATGTACAGGTAGGGTGGTGGTGTGCGTTGAGGTGTTCTGGGACACACTTATCTTAGGGGTGGGTGTAGTGAAGCAGGAAATCAGCAGGTCTGCGATTTGGTGAAGCACCGCAAGCTTCTTTCTTCCTGTTATATTTCCATTATTGCTTCGTTGTCACAGTTGAATCTTTTCTGTCTTGCTGTGCTCCTGCCCTTCACCCTCCCCTTGGTCCCACCCTGTGCATCTCTTTGACTGTTAGGATTCGGCCCAGTTGGTAGCCGGTAGCTGACCGGCCTGGCGTTGTGTCACTGACTGTTCACAGTCACGCACAGCCTGTACCGCTGCAGACACGTTCTGAAGGTCCCTCTCTAGGCGAGCGAACTCTGTGGGCCATTTTTAGCTACGTCTGACCTGATTCCGAAAGCCCGTGGATTCCTGGCTAGGTGTCCTGCTACATGGGGCTTCAGAACTCGAGCGCAGGATTCTGTGATGTATTATCAAGGTGGAACACGGTACCTGGAGACCGAATCTTTCTGCTTTCCATCACCACCTCTGAAGCTGACCCAGAAAAGTCGCCATAGAGTTAATTGCCGTTCTGTTCTATATGGATCGGTCACAGTCTCCGACAGCTTAGGCTGCAGTCCTCAGCAAGGACTTAAAGTATTGCGGCAATGTGCGTGTGCTGATCTGCGTCGTGTTCTATAAGGGTTACTATAAGCAAATTTTTATTTGAATGTAGCTGCCTGGCCTTATTTTTACATCATCACCAGTGTGTAAAAAGTTATAAAACAGTATATGTGTGTATAGTATCCGTGGAGGGCGTGGCTAGCCGCCCGCCGCCTTTCCCGCGGAGCTCCGCCAAGGGCGTGGTTAGCCGGCCGCCGCTTTTCCCGCGGAGCTCCGCCGAGGGCGTGGCTAGCCGCCCGAAGCCTTTCCCATGGACCACAGAGGACACTCCTGTGCACCGATGCTCTACGTCGCATCTCCCATCCAGGGCCTGATCCTCAGATGCACCCATTACCTGTGTTTGTAGGTCAGCCATGAGTGTAAGAGCTGCTTAATCCTCACAACACCTCCAGCTGCTGTTTGCGAAACACTGCAAATCGAAACAGTGAGGATGACATTAAAGGGATTTTTGAAGTTCTACGTGTCGTGTTTAATGTAGCCAGTAATCCCCTTCAGCTGCGGCGGAGACTGAGTGCTGGCCTTTCCTGCGTCTAACCTGTCGCCGGTCATGTGATCTGGCCCTTCCCTCTGGATGCCAAACACCGCTGCCTCTTCACCCAGGCCTCAGCACCCGGTTCCTCACTTCCTCCTTAATCCACCTCGCTTAATCCCTTGAGCGGTCTGCCGCGTGTCGGTGCTCATGCGTGTCAGTAGTTTTAAAGGAGTCAAAACAGGTGTGTCTGTCTCTTCGACGGTGACCCTGTCACCTGTGACGCTGTCTTTTCCTGTGTCTCAGGAGCGGTGTGGCTGAGTGCAGACACTGGTACGCTGGGGCTCTGGGTCCGGAGAGCTACCAGAGGGTGATCGTCCCTAGGTGAGTGTGGAGAAATTCATTCTCCTGTGTGTGAGATTGAGAGTGAGAGATGTGTATGTGATTTGAAGTGTGTGTGTGTGTGTGTGTCTCCCTCTCTCTCAATACACCATATCCTTTGTTTTTATTTGTTTTTATTATCTACTCATCGTTAGCAGATGAGAGAGTACAACCGTAAGCCACTCTGCTCTTTCGGTTTTTCCTGCTCTGCCCTCGCTGTGTAGTTTTGTCTTAGTCAGGGATTGGTGACAGGGACTGCCTTCTGTTTTGGTCCCCACTGAGGCCTGGATCCCTTTTTTTACACACACACGCACGTTACTCTTCAGTGCCGACGTGGGTGCTGCTCCTGCCCCTCCCGCCAGCATCACCCACGTCACCTTCAGTTAAGCATCTGTTCTGCTGTCCTGCTTCTCCTGTGTAGCTATTGCCTGGAATCTTTCCACCTGCGCGTGAATTCCCCCAGAAAGCTGCTTCTCTCATGTGTTTATCAGCTTCTCGGTTCTTCACCTGAAATTCCCTTGAAGGTGGGAGGGAGCCCTGGCTGAACGCTGTCCTTCAAACCCTGCCCCACCCTGCCCCCTCATCCTGCCCTGCCCTGGAGACCCAGTACCATACGCCATGGGCACTGTGTATCACGCCCCATTACCGGCAGACCCTTAACACTGGTTCTTCATTCTCCCGCTCTCAGATTGCTGTAGAAGGCAAGGAGAACGGAACCAAGATGGCGTTCTTCAAGAACAGCTTCTGGGTAGGTGGGCCTGCTGTGTGCGTGTGAGTGTGTACGTGTCACTCGGGCCGCGTGCTGACAGTCCCCCCCCCGTTTCCCCGATTCTGACTTGTCAGCTGGCCGCTCTAGCGCTTCCTTCTGACCGCCAAGGCACCACTCTGTTAGCAGAGCGAAAGGGGAAACGGACCGTTCGGTTTCACTTCACTCGAGTCTCTCGGCACACTCCCTTGCGCAGAGAGGGGCCGGTTTCGGCAGCTCAGTTTGCCCCCCCCCCC
>JAODLC010000036.1:3923510-3936361 GCA_026781145.1 Hippopotamyrus pictus | reverse complement strand
GGGTCCAGCTTCTGCTCCTGGCAGTGCCGCAGGTAGTGGTTGTACAGGGAGCTGCGGGGGAGGCTGACGCCCTCCGCTGTCTCGTAGTTGTCCAGCAGCCACTGGAGCTGAGCAGGGGACACGGGCAGATTCAGGCACGCTGACCGCTCCGGGCCAGTGAGCCAGGTCTGACTGCAGCGTCACTACGCCCCACTGAGCCCGCCCGTCACAATGACAATGAGCGTCTTCGGCACGCAGCAGATGATCAAGCGGACGCGACGGCTCTCCTAATCTCCCGGGGTCTCCGTCTCGCTTCACCCGGACGACAGGCACAAACAAACACGTTTTAAAAAGCAGTGGGAAGTTTCAAAGCTCCATCCCGTACCACACTCGCAGGTAACGAAGTGAATCTGGCGGAACGTCACATCCATTACACTGAAGCTTAGGGGCCCGACATGCAGATGTGCCATTATTATAGCACGTGTCTCAGGAAGGGGAGCGAAACACAGAGGTGTTATCCCACAGAGGCTGCTCTGATGTGCACGTGGGGGGGGGGGGGCAGGATACACAATCTGGGCCACAAGATACATAATCGTCTGTGTAACTACAGCAATGTAATCTCATCTCTAGGGCGAAAAGATCAGTCAGGAGTCTGGGACAAGCTGGACGCTAAGTAGCAGTTGGGCACAAGGTGCGGAGCAGAAAGGGGAGGGGCTGTAGGACGAGAGCAGTGTATCGTGGGAAATCTCCCAGAAGGCAGACTCTCCGTTATGAGCATTAGGGTGCAGCCTATCAGCGTGGCCTAAACAGGCTCCCGTCCCCACGATGGCAGAGCAAACGAACAAACGCTTGCGTCACGGTCGTGATTTTCACCTGAAGGCGATTTCGGCCGAGTGTCTGAATGTCTCACACGAAGGAAGGGCGGGGGGGGGAATTATATTCCGGGTGTGAAGACGGAAAGCGAAAGGGAATCAAAAAGGTTCCATGTCGGTCACACCCATTCCTGAGAGTCTAGGAACCCACCGGCACGCCGACTGGCCTTAACCGAACTCTGTGGATGTTATTCGAGGAGAAGGGTGTTGGAGGGTGCAGGCGGCTGGGGGGTGGGGGGCGGCAGCGGGAGGCCTCGTGCGCGTACACGGCCACACAGGCACCACAAAACACACAAGAGGCCCAGGGATCAGGTCTGAGGATCGAGGATCGACTGATCTGGCCCGAGAAGGTCGAGAGGCGGTGGGTTTGGCTCAGTCGTGGTGGGGGTGTGGGGGAGCAGGCAGGCAAGCAGGCAGGCAGGCAAGCAGAGGAAGGGACCCATGTCTCCAAGCGCGCTCCTGGTTGACTGGTTGACTTACATGGCTGTTGAGCAGGGTGCTTTTGTGAGTTGCTATCCCCTCAGACTTTTGGAGGTTTTCAATCGCCATTTCAAGCTAAAGAAAAAAAAAAAGAAGAGGAAGAAGCATGCAGATATATAAAAGAGGGAAAGAAAAAGAGGAGAGGAAGAACAAAACACAACAGAAGGGAAATGAGACTTAGCTGCAGCCAGATCTCTGCGTTCCCATTACACTCGAGTCAGTGTTGCAGCCGAATTCATTACCGCTAACAAAAAGCATGCAAATGAGAGGACTCATAGGGTTAAGCTGCAGACTGAAGGCCCTCCTTGTCTGACAGTGAAATGTATGCAAATGTGGACTACAAGCGGGGCACGGGGCCACACAGCAGTCAATGGGAGTAAGCTGTCAATTTCCAGTCCCGCCAATAAAATTATCACCCCTCCCAGCAACCTCTGACAAAGGGGGTGGGGGGTGGGGGGAGGAAACTGTGAAAAATCACCAGTGTAATAAGGAAGCACAACGCATATAAGTCCCCCTAGCCGGCACTATGCTGCAACGCCAATGTCCTTCCTGGTTATCGTTGCCATGCATCGTTTCCAGCATGTGCCCAAATTTCAGCCCCGTGCGGATGCTTTGAATCCTACAGCCCCGACCAGGTGATCGGGAGGGTGTTATGTGCTGAGGAAGTATCCGTGTGGTTAAGGGGGCAGGAAAGATGCAAGCGGAAGAAACAGGGCCCCCAGCTCCCAAGGCTCCAGGGTGCTTGTGAGCGTCAGACGCTGCGGTGGCATGAGGTGGGAGAGGCTCGCCAGTGGCGAGGCAGGTGAGGACACCGCCGGGCATCATTACCATAGCGCCCTCTACCTGTCACCCACAGAGCTGTGTGGAGCAAACTGATCGTAAGCAGAGGATTCTGGGAACTTAATGTGCTGGATACTAATTACTCAGCTGAACAGGAGCTAATGACAATAATACTGAATATTATGATACATATTCAATAACATCAAAGCCTGCGGTGACACTCTGCTCATTCCCAGCATGTCTGGCTTGATAACTTGACCTGACATCACACAGCTCTGTGCAGCCCGGAGCCTGTGCGTGTCCTCGTGCTCGCCAAGCGCACCACCGTTAGCTCGCGCGACATGCCCCGTCCTCAGGGACATCCTAACCCACAATGAAGCAGATGCTCAAACACGCCACCAGGGGCAGTGTGCCGGTCACTGCTGCCTCTCGGCGCCAGCTGCGGGGTCCCGGAGGCCGCAGCGCCTCCCACTGGGGCGTACCATGGCGGACGAGGCTCGGGCGGAGTGGGAGACGTGGTGCCGGCTGCCCTCCATGCCGCTCCCGTGGATGAGGTAGGCGCTGCCACCGCTGGAGATTATGTGACTGCCGCCCACATCCATCGTGATGCCCACCATGCCGTGGGGGGGCCCGCCACCCCCGCCCCCGCTGCCGGCGGTGGACGA
Source organism: Hippopotamyrus pictus (assembly GCA_026781145.1). Classification (NCBI taxonomy): domain Eukaryota; kingdom Metazoa; phylum Chordata; class Actinopteri; order Osteoglossiformes; family Mormyridae; genus Hippopotamyrus; species Hippopotamyrus pictus. The sequence continues at coordinate 3,933,585 of JAODLC010000036.1, read as the reverse complement.
CACAACAGCCGTGACTGGTGTACCGGCCCCCGCCTGCGTGTCGAAGTAGGCCCCTCCGCTGGACTGGCCGTACAGCTGCCCATCGGTGTTGTAGGAATAGGCTGTGCGACTGGGTGGGGGGGAAAGGGCAGGTATTTCAGGAGCAGTGCTTTTTCCAACGTCGCACACCGCGCAGAGCCCACTGGCTCAGCAGTGACATGCGAAGTGAGAAGGGTCCATAGCAGGCGGAGCAGCACACTAACAGACAGGCATCAGGGTATCACACACTGCAAGTAGCCAAAGTAAGGACAAAAAAGGAAACATTTCAGTCTGATGGAATAACTGACAGGGAAAATCCTACCTCCGCTTCCAGTCCTCAGCCAAACAGAGCCGATACGCACTTCCCAATTATTCCTATTGGCTGGGCTTTAAGTCTGTTATATCACTCTAACCTTGTGCACATCTGTTTAATTAACTTTTAATTACAAGCCAATTAGTGACACGGCAATGAAAAGGCGACAGAAAGGCAGATAAGAAATAATACTGACAGATGAACGCTGCCTTGTCGACTTCAATTACCATTTCATGGTGTTATTTATTTATATCGCGCTAGTGGCAGGGAGTCACCTGTGGTCGGGAAAAGAAAACACTCAAGCTAACATGATTTTTTTTTTTTTTCCGGGGGGCACTCTAAGTACACGCTCTCCCCGCCTATGCTCCCCCCCCCCCCCAACAATAGCTCTCAGCCAGGGGCTTACATGGTTCCGTTGGTGTACACTGCCTCGCTGCCGTCCACGTACTGGATCTGGGATTGGTACACATGCTGGACCTGCTGCTGCACCTTTGGGTCAAATCAAAGCCAACCAGTCATAAATATCCCGTAAGGCACTGCACAGAGAGAGCCTGCTACCCATTTCCCAGGGGGTTACCATGTAAATAAAAGCAGAATTGGCAAATGAACATCCTTCTCTGAAATCAAATAGAGATTTGCTTGGGCAGTCCTGTCCCAGTTGTACGACGTCTGCTTTGCCACTGAACACTTACAGTCAAACCATTTTCATTCATTCATTAATTCATTCATTCATTCATTGGCTTAGGAGATCCTTACAATCTATCATCTGTAAAGCATACAGTCTCAGGTCACATGACCTCCACCCACCCCCTACATTTATCCAAAAGCTTCACCTGCACTGTACAGGAGCACCTACGTGTGACAACTAGCTTTACCCTCCCCTGAGCGTTTTCGTTCGCACAGATTCAGAGGAAACTTGCGTAAAGACAAGCGCGGGCATGGCCGGCTTCCTGCCTGGCTTCCTGCCCGCGTTCTCCAGCGCCCGGGCATGGTGTGCCTACCGGCTGAGGGACCTGCTCCACCCTGGGCACGGGCAGCGGCTGTGTGGAGGTGCTCTTCTGGGCCGAGCCCGCGGCCTGCACCAGCACCCTCTGAGGGGAGACGGGAAGCCCCTTCACATCAGCACACATCCCCCCCCCAACATTTCCCCTTCAGCTGCCCCTTACTTCCCTTATTACATAGGTGTTTAAAAGCTTTGCAAGCTCGAAAGTGTATTGGGGGGGGGGGGGGGATGTCGGACATTTTCACGAGTGCCCCCTAAGCAGCCACAACGCAGGTTATTTAGTGCCTGGTTTGTGTCAGGAGCTCGGGATCTGCGAAGGTACAGCCACATAGATCACACAGCTACACTAAGTAGGGCAGGGCTGGCTTTGCTCAGGGGGGGCTCAGCTGTCAAGGCTAAATATGATGCACTAGCAGAAACATTAACAGTAAAACACAAAAGCTGGCTCTTGGCTCCCTCGCAAAATCCTGATTCCAAAACCACCATCTGTAAAAGCTGTACAATTTCTAAGATTTCTGTGGGGGGTGGGGTAGGCGGTAGCTGCACATGGCCCCTGCTATGACAACACAGCTATGGGCACGCAAGCGCCATAGAAATCGCTGCACATCTCTCACTGCAAACTCATCACTGTCTGTGTACACAGGTCGCAGGGGGTCACACTGGAGCGTGTGCGCTAAGTCGCTGATGGTAAACAGTGGTCTGCAGGCACCCGAGCGACCTGTAGAGGGAGCTTCTGCTGGCAGACCTCCGTAAATCTCCTTGGAATCGAGGCAGGCGGGTTCCCTGTGTGTTTATGCTACATTCTGAGCTATGGAACGACACCTTCGGTATATCGGCGGAGGGACTCGAGAGCAGGGTTACGAACGTCCTGAAGCCCGAATGACTGATTTCACCCAGAGGTACCTGCTGGGAAGCGGGCACCGCCTGCACCACGGGGGCCTGGGCCGAGGTGGACGTGCGCAGGGGCCCACTGGACGCCGAGTCGGACCCTCCCTCCGAGCTCTGCATACTGAAGCCTGTGGGCAGAGGGCGCAGTGAGCAAGTTGAGGAGGTAGGAGGCCACATGAAACACAAATCCCACAAGCCCAAGGAACCAGCATAGGAACAAGCAGAGTAACTACTACATCACACTATTCATTCATCTGATGCTTTTATCCAAAGCAATTAACAGTAGAGGGAAGGGTTACAATTGACTGTGTGTTGCCTGGGATTTGTACCTACGACCCGTGTGCGATACTCTACGTATTAAGCTACAGCATTACATCCACCTAACCGGACAGGGTGGCCATCCAACCAGGGAACAGAAAGCCGGCAGACCCTGAAAGAGTTCCCGCATGGCTCTGATCCATGAGGCACACTCCAAATCACGATAGCAGAGACCTAAACGGCAACGGGCCGACCGCTACCGATAAACGGGAAGGAGAGCCTCGCCGAGTGACGTAGCGGCTAAGCAAGAAACAGTACGACTCAGAAACCTTAAGCGGTTCCCCAAAATGTAAAGGACACAAACCATGTGACGGGCAAGAAAGTGAACAATAGCGGAGCACAAAGAGAGACGCGCTGTGGGAAATGAGCGTCGAAGCAGGGCGAAGCAGAGCAAAACCCAAGAAACCACCACTTCTCCCTCAAAACAAAAATCTCTACAGGCAGCGGGGACTCGGCCCCCGCCTTGCTCCGGAAGGTTTCCAGCATTTGTTTCAAATGAGAGATGTCCTTTGGGGGTTTCAATAATCCAGCTGATATGAGGAAATTCCTGAATGCTTTGTAAATGTTGGTCGGTTGCTATGGTGAGGAATCCATGGCAACCACCCCCGACCCTGCCCTCCCAAATACCCCCTGCACCCCCTTTCTATTTTCTTTTGAAGCTCATGCAAAGTAACTTGAGAATAGAGGGAGAGAAAGAGGGGGAGAGACGGAGAGAAAGCGAGAAAAGGAGAGAAGGGAAAACGACAAGGAGGAGGGAGAAAAAGGAGGAAAACTTAGAGGGAGCACATCTACGAATGGAACGTGCGACCCCTAATCAGTCAGCAAACACAGACGAGAGACTTCATTACGCCATCTGTCACATGCAAGATCTGTGCAAGACCACAGCTTAAGTGATGGGAAGTTTATTAGTCATAATACCCCAATGTAACATCATAATGCATGCAATGATATTACATACCATACCAGGCTTTAAACCTTGAGATAATTCATTTTAACTTACTGGTTCATGAAATCATGAGAACGTTTTTTTATGATTGTGTTCAAATTTAATGACATTCTATAAAGCATTGTAAGACTATTTCCTTCAAAGAAAAAAAACTGCGGCTCCTGTTTGTCAAGCAAAAATAATACTTCCTCATTTTACAGGGAAGCATAAAAAGATTTTGAAATCTCATTTTCACGCCATCAGATCTACAGCCACCCTGGCAATGGGTGTGCCGCCTCTCTGGTTGCCGGGACAACAGACTGGACTGGCAAAGGAACGCAAGGTGAGTAATCGGTGTTAAGGATGGTGCAGGAACTCAAAAACACCAAGGTGACTGAGGTGGTTACCTCTCCAGGAGACGGTTACTAAACCAGTCTGCGCGTGCACGGACATACGCGTGCCTTTGTACGTCTGTACGTGCAAATTCAACATTTTGCATTTCTAGAAAAATATTCATACAGCCATAACAACAACAAAAAAAATGTTGATGGGCACGTGTGCACGCCTCATTCCAGAAGCATCTCAGCTGCCGTCCGCCCTATCAGATGGTGCCCAGAGGGAATTACAGCACAGACGACCCTGTGCTCCACGGTAACCATCGTAACACCTCTGTTTCTCAGTCAAAACCCCGGTCGCTCGAATGCATCTCATATCACGTCGCTGGAGGGGGGTCCATAAGAGACACAACACCCATCAGTCTGCCCACAACATCAGCAGAACAGCTGGTCAAATCCTGATGTGGCATATTAAATCAAAGCTCTTTCAACACTACAGCCTGATGACTTTCATACCTTACTTTGACAGAACGAAAAAGAAAAAGTCAGGGTTCAAGTTTCCTGCTCTTTTAAAAGAAAGGAATTTGACCACAGCGTCCACTCAGTTATAAATATGTGCTTGACAATCTCTCCAGTTATCTTTGGACTGGTTTCCCCAGTGGCAACATTTACTCACAGGGGAGAGGAATGAGCCAGACTCTTACGTCCAGGAGCTAAACATGGCCCGTTAGAAATCAGCCTCTTTACTTAGACCTGGGAACTCTCAGATGCACAAAGAGAATTTCAATAAAACATATCAGGCCCAAAATGCCATCAATGGAGTGAAGCTGACAGACAGCGCTGGACTTGGGGGACAAGGGGTAGCACTGAGCGCAGGGACCGTGGGCAGGCATTCTCCCCTGCCAGCCAGAGGCCCCGGTGAAGGTTAAAAGCCACACAAAATTCCCCACCAGCCGCTGTGAGGCACACAAAGGCCACGGGCCGCGGGGGTCCTGCAGTACCCCGGCCGAAGCCGAACAGGGCCGCGCTGCAAAACTTCAGTTTTCTGGCTTCCTCAGCAAACTTTCTCCATCTCCAAGTTTCACAGAATGGCAACAGAGACGCTCGAACAAAGGGGGACACTTACGCAGAACACGAGAATGTGGAATGACTGCTGCAGCAGTGAATATCACTACAGCTGTAGATCCATTTACTGCAATTTAACTGTCACTTCCAGCAGAAAATCTCTGAGCGAGAGCAAAAGAAACCTGGGAAACCGGATTTTAAGCCTCTATTAATTTAATACAAAACCATACCTGTTATTTTGCAGGAAAGTTGAGGCACGGTGTAATACATCAGTCACTGGCTTATCTGATTTGCGGAGCATTCAATCAGAGAAAAACACATACAGATGTTCAATTAAAAGCAGGAGCCAACAGTCTTGGCTCTTGTTTGCACTGGCCCACATTGTTTGCAGAGCAACAGCGGTTTCCAGGGGCAACACCGTCCACTCCCGTTTCCAGGAGCCTGTTGCCAGGCGACCAACAGAATACTTCCCAAACCAAACAATGCCATCCCCCAACTGATCCCTCTATCTCAAATTAGCCAGAAACTTACAATAAATATGTGAGCCATTACTTTCAGGCACCATGAACAGGACAGAGGGAGAGGATTTAGTTTCTCTGCCACAGAGACCAGTTCTGACAAGCCATGGCAGATTAAATAGTTTTGTCCTTTAAAAACATTTTAATCAACTAATTAAAAAGGCAAAAGAAATTATAGTCACTTCCAAGGAACAAATAACACAAAAAAATCTTAGTAAGCAGAGGCAAAAACCGCCCATAACACAGATAAATTACTTAAAATTACCCTGTTACAATTACTGAACCCATTTTATAATTAACACAGGGAAAAAAAAAACACAAATCAGATCATTTCACTTATCCAAAACAAGTTGTCACAATAACGACCCCTTAGCTAACAATTCCATCGGAAAGGTATATTTACAGGGCCATGTGAGAGTGAGATTCGTGTGGGGTCACCCTATGCGTGGCTCATATTTGCGCTTGTTAGCCACGGTTGCTAAGAAGCCAGCCTCCAGACAGAGAACCGAAAGCTAGCATGGAGAAGGAGAAGAATCCCGCTTTGTTCTGTACCGCAGACACCCACGGCCCACTTTCCTCCTCTGCTTTCTTCCACCAGGATCATTGTTATGAATATTCACTTGCAGCCTCCTTACAGCTGCAGAAGGACACACAGGAGCTCCGAGACCAGATAAGCATGTGTGGCTGACTGTCTGCCAGAGGTTTGCTGGGCTTTGCTTCGATCCCCCGTCTATCAACAAACTGAAATGTGCACATATGTAACTTCAGAATCAGTTTCAAAGTAAACAAAGGCGGCACATGAAAAATCCACGTGAAACCTGCTCTTCAGGTCTTACATATGCATGTCATTTGCTACCGAAACAAAGTTACTCCTAAGGGTGTCAATGGAACACAAGCCGGAGGGGTTGGTGGGGGGGGGGGGGATACACGGCTCCTTTGCATGAGACCCCAGATTCATCCCCCCTCCATCCTTCTGGCTGTGGCCCATGACCAGTGGCCCCCCAGTAGGAGCACATAAACTAAGAGCGAATGAGGACACTGTTCCCATGGAGACAGCCCCCCCCCACCACCCAGCCCCTACAAGCCGACCTTCACCCACGGCACATCCTGAAAAGTCGAACGCTGAAAATGACAACAAGCTGGAGCAACACTGCTGAACTGGGGCATCCCCATTGCAGACCAGAAGGTTGTCTGACCCTTCACTGCTTTTCACAGTCGGTTCATCTCTACAGACAAGAGGGTGAGGTTCACATTGATTGTATCGCTTCTCAAAACAAGAAGGCAGTGTGGGGAGTAATGCCCAATAACATTGAGAGGGCGGAACAACATTTGATAAATGACAGCTGAGTCGACCTATGGCATGTTAGGCCACATTTTGGTCATGATCAGTTCCCCAGGCCTGAAGATGACGCATGAAAACAGGTAAGTCCTCAAAGCTAATGACTCACTGCATCACCTCATAGATCTCCACCCACCAGGTGAGGAGGTCACTTACGACAGACTTGCATCCCATTCTCATGTAACCAACACACCGATTCACAACCAGTGTCAAAGTACACCACTCTGGTGTGACTTATTACCAAAATCATAATTGTTTTGAATACTGATTCCCACAAAACACTGCTCACTATGCAACTGACAGCTTCTGGGCACGCTTATGGTAATTCTTGTTGACTTACTAAAAGGTAGAGAGGATGAACTATTCACATGAAAGAAAAGCAGTGTCTTCATTAGTGTTAAGACAGTTTACAGCAATGCTCTCACTAGATAAATTGTCTGCATTTGGCACAAAATTCTGCATGAAGGCTCCATAATAAAAACCACACCATAGCCTGTCTTGTTATTAGCCTCACATAACTGACTGCAAGGGAATTCCAATCAGATTCCCGGATGCTATTATTTCTCTACAAGGCCACAAAAGGCAAATTCATAGAAAAACCTGTTTATAAATAAACAGAGTTAAATGCTCTGTATTAGTATACAACGGGAAATGTCTTGTTTGAAGTCAATTCACTGAACCCCAAACTACTTCTTGCCTTTGCAAAATAAAACTGAAACAAGTTTAAATACACAGTTTGCTTTCGGAAAGTAAAAGTGAAAGGTGTTAAAATATACAGTGGTCTTCCTGAAAACTGCAAAACCCGAACTGCTGATAGAACTTCTCTACAGAATTCAAACAGGGAAACATTTCATCCATCTGTTTATGGAAAACACCTTCGTACACTATAAATATAAAAGTATAAACTCTGCAGCTGAGAGTTTGTTTTGAAAACTGAGCATGCTGCAAAATAGTACACACGCAATATGTTTATTAATACACACTGCATTTACAGGTCAGGCAGACCACCACAAACAAACAATGGCTAAAAGTATTTTCTAATTGGTAGCAGTCGGACAAACCCTGAATGGGCTATTGTACAGAATGAGAGATCACCCATCATATCAGGTGGCTGCACATAATTTAATCCTTTCAAGCGAGGAGGAGAAAAGCCAGCAGTGACTCAGTGACATGCTGTGGCTATTAGAACACAGAACAGATTCAAAATAATTACAGAATGGATACCAACTATTAGAGTACCGTACATATTTAATTTCCACGTTTTTGGTGAAGTGCTACCACGACACTTAATTGGACAAACATAATGGAAACGGAATGAATATATACATGATTGAATTGGATAACGACAAAAGCAATCGTGTAACAGGGCAAACACAGAATAAAACAACGATTTTGAATTATCAAATAGGATCTCGGAGTAATAAATCATAACAGACATCTCAATGCAAAGAAAGCTCCCTGAAACAACTCAGGGCGATTACTGCGAGCACCTGTGGGACCACATTAAGCACTACATCTCAAGGATGCTGCCTAACTAATGAAACGCAATGCATTTTATTATTACCCCTACAAGTGTTAAATAAACATAATTGAAATGAATACTTCAAAAAAGCTCTACGTGGGACAGTATTACAGCAGACAAGGAAGAATCCTTGAGCGATTCTGAACTTATGAGGCATCCAGAATGACCACATCTGGTATTAAGGGAAAGGGTATTTTAAAGACAGAAACACCAGGAGGAAAATCAAGTGTTTGCATCATCTACAGCACTCTCAGTATCGGGGCGGGATTTCCGGTCTGATCCTCTCGAATTCTCACACCACCAAACACGCTCAAAATTATTAAAGAATAAGAAAAAAATAAAACGTCACCATAACTCTATTTTAAGGCCAGAGGAGAGTATAATCCGCAGTAAAACTGAAGGCCGTTGCATGAAAATTTCTTATTAAATAAAAAAATAAATCTGGATTCATTCCAGATCAATGTCAAGAACTGACGATGCCTGATGGTCATTCAGGCGTGACTCACAATGCACAGTAAACAATGACGGAGTACAAACGCCCTAAAATGAAGACGCGGGGCAGCCATCTTCCACACGACACCTTTGCTACCTTTGTCCTTTCAGTGTAAAGAGTGTAAAGATAAGAGAACAGAACCGTGCTGCTCATAACAAATCAGTGCAGCTTATAAGTGAATATCCGACTCGGAGAAGCGACGCACACCACACCAGGGAAGCCTGCGAGAAGCTGTGTATGTAAGCAAAGATAAGTCTTTGGTGTCAGCAGGTATGTATTACGGCATTTGCTTCCGAGTACTTATATACATTGAGGATCACCTGCCTTGTAGTGATACGGCTGGCATCTTTTACAGTGGACTCGACAGGCCTGTGTAATAAAGAAATACAGTCTTCTGGATATCAGACGGCTGGTGAGCTTTTTCAAACTGTCAAGCGGCTAAGGAACAAATGGTATCTTATCCCTTTCAAACCACATCTGAGGACTGGGAAGCGTCACTCGTGCAGCATCCTACCTCTGAATCTCACAGCCAGTCCAAATCATATAAACACCACAATCCACCCAGCTTCCTCTCAGAAAGGCTTATTCTGCTTGGCAGCGAGTCGGCAAAACAAAGACGCGACCCTGTCATCTTTCATGCTCTTCCGCTAGTATTATTTCAGACAAGCGAGTGAAATGCAGATTAACCGTTGTGCCCCAAACAGGTGTGACCGGTTCCCACTGCAGTGTGCCCACCTGCCCCCCCAAATAAAGCCTCAGCAGGAAAGCTACAGATCCTGGAATTTCACATGGCGAGGTTGAGCAGAGCGAGTGGGCCTGCGCGTCGAAGGCATCAGTGTCAGGTTAGAGGGCTTGGGTCGGGTGACAAAGCAGAAAAAGCAGACATGGGAGTAACTGACCAGTGAGTGAGGAGGTGAGTGCCACAATTGTTAAGGAAAACTTTAAGGGCAAAGATGACAAAGAGACACACACCTTAATATACTGAAGAAAAAGAACCAGTCAGCTCAGGGCGATGACAGCCCATCCTGTAGAATGACCAAACACTCAAGCCACAATAAGAACAGACGTAACAGGATGGAAATAATCATTAGGAATGTCAGGAACTTAAACCTGAAGGAAGCTACGAAAAGCAGGGCAATAGTTTTTAATGGAGTTTGGCTACATCCTGAGGGTTTCTCATCTGGGAAACTGATCATGCTGTAAATTTTATAGAGTGGCTAGGCATGAAGAGACCCACAGATTGCTTAAAACATTAGCAAGTGTCAAGAGAGTACACACCATCAGCAAGAGGACAATAGGCAGCCGACCGACGATGTCATCAAACTGTCGTCGGCCCTG
>JAODLC010000036.1:3885838-3901899 GCA_026781145.1 Hippopotamyrus pictus | reverse complement strand
ACTAACCAGGGAAACAGAAGCCAACACTAGGGAATTACAAACAGGTAAAGACACAAGCAGGGGCACAAGGAACAAAACAGAAACCAACTACAAAATCAGACACCAGAACTAGAGAAACTCAAATGAAACACTAGGGAGCAAAATACAAAAACAGAGGTGGGATTCGAACACAGGACGGAAGGGTACACAAACAACTGGACGCTCAAAGTGTTGAGCCATGAGGCCGACAGAGAACAGAGGAAAACACAAAGACTAACATGAAGGACGGGATGACCAGCAACGCCTGCTGGTCAAACAGGGAAGGGACACAGAGTGGAACAACGGGGGCTGACCCTGACAGCCAGGGCCGTCGGATCTTAATAACCTCTCGGTGCTCGGCGACTCAGATCCCGACACAAGCCTGCTCTCTTATCTGTGAGATTCTTAACTCAGGGTACTGTTAAGCTCTCTTATCAAAACGGGATAAACAAGCAGAGCATGTTATTTTGCACAGTCTAGCAGCCTCTAATATGTTCTCCCCAGTGATTCCTGTGCTCCGTTTAAACCCAGGCAGCTTTAAGCCCAGAGCCCCCTGCGCAGTACTCGCCGTGTGATTCAAGCTTCAATGGATTTTTTTTCCCCCATTCTGAATGAATGAGGCGAATACCCAGCGCTAAGCGTGTAGCATAAGTGTGACGGAGCCCCGGAGTGCCTCTGGGATCTGTGTAGACCCATTGTCTGTCTGGTGTGGCAGGCTGGTCGCCGTGGCAGGTGGCTGTGTGGCCAGAGACTGGGTCTGTATACTCCTCCTCAGAGGCCTGCCTGCGGCCCACTTGGGCGCCCTTTCCTCTGTAAACGTCTTTGTGTCCCGGTCGCCCCCGGGGCTGTCCGAGCCCCCTCCGCCGCCGCTCGCGTGCCTGGCAGCACCGCTGACGTATTTCGTGCTTGTATCCCCCTCCCCCCACCCATACCCCGGCCACATCTCCACAGTGACCGAGTTTGAGACGCCTGGCATGTCTGCCGCCGCAGTGATGCCTTCCTCCGTGGAGCTGGAAGCCCGCAGCACTGATGACAACATCGTGTCTCTAGATGACATCACTGTGGAGGCTAAGTAAGTGCTTACTGTCCCCCCCCGCCATGAAATTTTACACCAGTTTACTATTCACTGAATCACAATGAATTTAGCTACCTAATAATCAGGAAGGTAAAAAAATAAAGTAAAAAGCAATAATTGTTCGGGAGTAACCCTTGATCTTTGCTAATCTGAGTTAATGCCCCCCACAGCTGTAACCGGTTGTTGGCCAGTTTCTAACTGGAATGCAGTGGATGTTCGTGAGGGGGGGGGGGGGGGGGAAATGATCCAGGCTTTGTTATGTGGTACTGAAGGGTCAGAACAATGTGTACGACACAGGCAGTGGATCCTGAACAGATGGCAGGTGACAGACGTGGCTGACGGGGGGGTCGTCACTGTCATTGTCTGTTATTCCTTCAGTGAGTCGTCAGAGGAGGAGGTGCCCTGTGAGATGGAAGAGAAAATGGGGGCTCTGGCCAGTATGAACTATTCACCCACCATGACCAGGCTAGAAGAAGTACAGACACAGCAAGGTGAGCTTTCGTTATGATTATAATTACTGTTGTATGGCACATTTCAAAAGTCAATGTCTCAACATTCTTTGTGCTAAACTTCCTCCTAGAGGCACTGGGACACTGGCATGGCCCCCAAATAACCACGTACTGTGGTAGCTATGTTTTTTTTTAGGGGGTTCCCATTGAAGTTTACAGGGGCTTCAGAAACAGTTGACGCAAAATGTGGCCCAAAAGCACTCAGGTTTTCCACATTTTACAGGAAATGTAGCCAGGAGGGGGGCCGCCAGTTACAGCAGCCTGGACAGGCTTCCTGATCTCCCCCCCCGCCACTATGTTCAAACGTCCTTCACTTCCCAAGCACGAGTCAGCAGAAACCCATTTTCCGTCCCCCACGCTGACGGACACATATTTTTATATCTGGGAGACGTGGAGCTTTTCCTTAGGTCCATCCGTCACTTTGAGATTGTAAAGTAAGCTGTATTTGGTTAGAAGGACGACAGACAGGCTGGAGAGCTTTAAAAAATACAGCCTGCTGGAGTGAGATTCACCCCTTCTGGATAAATCATAGAAAGAGAAAGAGAAAATGAAGTATAAGTGATTTTGATAGATTCTGCGCTACACTGATAACAACATAAGGCTTATAACGATGAGAGAAGTGAGATCACAAACTCCAGCTGGAGATAAATCCTTGGCTTATTCCATTATTATTACTATCATTATTATCATTATTATTATTATTATTCCATCGTCATGCCCCACAATATTTTATCGTGGTTTTCGCTACTTAGAATCTTGTTACTGGAGATTTTAGCCATTTGTTTAACAAACAGGAAATGCACAGACAGGAAGCGGACAGGGAAGGGAGACTGTTATGTAAATGTACCGCGTCTGATGTTTCGTCACCCGCGATGGTCTTTTAAGAGCTGCGTGCTCCGCTGACCCTGTAAGGGGCACGCGGGGGCCGTTAGCGCGTATCTGCCGGCCCGTCAGTCCGAGCGCGCCGTGACCTCTGTGAAATTTCCACCGTGCAGATGAACTTTGTTCTATTGACAGTAAATAGGAGCCGCGGTCGAGTCGGCAGGTGGGTGACGTGAGCTGAATGGCAGGCTGGTGAGGCGCCGCTCTAGAGTCTCAGTGTCCGGACGAGACGGGTCACTATTCCTGCTGCCTTTTTCTGTTTACTTTTTTTTTTTTTTACCAAAGTAATTTGCGACCTAGATTTAAACAGGCCTGTGACATCCTGCATGAAATCTTATTTCAGTTGATGGCAATTTCTTGTAAATGAGCATGAAAACAAAATAAAAGCGTTGTACATGGAATACGAGGTTTTCGGCTTGTGCATCGCTGGATGAACACTGGTGATTCATTTATTTTTTTTTGAGAATAAAGTGGTTTTCAAACCTGGAAATAGAAGACAGCTGGATGGGGAAGCCCCCCCATCGCCCCCCCTTTTTGCTTTCCATGAGTGTGAGCTAGGTCTGGGGGGGCAGGATGGTTTCAGGTCTTTCTCCTGGTACTCTCCCCGATTGTTCTGACCTCCCACCACACGAGGGTGACATTAAGGCCGGGGTGCCTGGGGGTGTGCTTTTTTGGGGGGTGGGGGGGTGCATCTGACACCAGCAGCTGGCGAGAATGAGGCTCCATAGATAAATGGGGCCTGCCAAATCCCCCCCCCCACTCCCCCAGCACATGCTCTGCTGCTGGCTGTCACACGCTCCTCTAGCACAGGGTCTGGATGTCTGCAGCCTCCCCCAGGGTGATGAACCCTGGCTGCCAACCCCCCCCTCCCCATCTCTTCCAGATGGGTGGGGTTGTTTGGAAGTTATTTACGTGCTTAAAGTATAAAAGCGGGGTTAGCGGTGGGTTTGGGTGAAGGATCATTCCGTCACTCAGGCACATGGACTGTCAGGAGATCAGGGTCAGATCCAACCACTCAGTTGCCCGTCTCCCTCTCCCCCCCCCAGGCCACGTCCCGCGGCCGGACTCCTTGGACCTGGCCGCATCCGAGTCGCAGCTGTGGACCTCCAGGGGCGACTGTGAGGTGAGGCTGAGGCTGGCAGAGTCGGGCCTGGCGGCAGAACCCCCCGTCACCGTGGACCAGATGTTCAGGAGGGCAGTGGAGAGGTTCGGCAAGCACACGGCGCTGGGCTGGAAGGAGGGCGAGCAGTGGAGGACGGCCAGCTACGAGGAGTACTATGGGTTATGCCGCACGGCCGCCAAGAGCCTCCTCAAGGTGAGCTTCCAGCCACAACACGTAGGGGGCGCAAGATGCAAAGTTATAGACACCCAACATGGATCCTACAGGCCAGGCAGAGTCAGAGGACATTCCTGATCTGTACTGTATTCACATTAGCTGCGTTCAGCTTTATATTAGAACTGTGCAACACAAATATTGTCTCAAGTAATACATAGCATAACAAAATCAATATCCATCATGGTGCTGTACTTGTGTTCGCATTAACAGCTTCCATCTTCGCAGTAGGACGGTCGCACGCATGCGTAGCGGCGCGGCTTCATCCGGCCCTTTCCGTCGCTCATAATCGCTCGGGGGAAACAAACACAAACACACAAAGGTTCCTACATGCCGAAAGTTTTCAGTAGAAATACGTTCACCATCTCACTCCTAATAAGTAAATAAATTCATAAATATGTATATGTGTGTGTGTGTGTGTGTATGAAGTGCTTTGCAAAGGTATTTGACACTAAAATTATCAAGATATTCTGGATTACAGAGGACTCCTACATAGATATGTTTTTGCTGTATGTATGTACTCCTCCAATGGCTCTAGGAGTCCCCTTGATAATGTGTCAGGCTGAACAAAAACACATTAATATGTCGCTAAGTTTCTGAGTCTGGCCACCTGGCTGGTTCCGTCACGTGTCACTCCGGCGATCGGCACGGCGACCTCTTTGGTCCCAGTGACCACGGCCGTGCTGATTGGCTCTCGCCCTTGCGTAATGAGGACATCGCCCCGAGAGGCGTATCGGTGACACCAGGTGACAAATGTCCCGACCACGCTGCATAATGTCACCCCTGGATCGTGCTGCCGCTCTCTCGTCAGCTGGGATCAACAGCGATAAGCAAATAAAATGACAAACCTACGAATGTTAGCTGAGTGCCGCCCCGTGACTGTTGTGCGAATGACCTGACTTGGTTCTGGTAGCTGCTCAGTTGCTCAGTGGTGGTGTAATTATTGCGGAGCTGCCACAGGTCACTGCACCCTTAAACGCCGGCTGCCAATATGTACACAGACGTCAGATGATTCTCTGACCCTAAAGCTGCTTTATAAACACGCCAACGCTTCCCAAAGCAAACATGGCACATGCCACTGCCCTTTAGGGAGCCTGGCATTTCGATTGGTCATCACCATGGCCAGTATAACTCTGATACTGTGGGACGCGGTGGGCTGACTCTAGCTGGGGGTGGGGGATTAGGATGAGAGGCAGGGGGTCCCGTGGCAGTTTTGGCGAGTCGTGTGATGGCTCACACTCACCGACAAGGAGCCTGGGGGTCTCAAGTGCCGCATGCCAGAGGGCTGGTCATTTAAGACAAGCCTGGAATCACTTTGATCACTTTGTCCGCTTATTTATGTGTATTACTCAACTCCACTTTCAGCTTCATTGTACCTAGAGGGCAACTGGTTTTGCCGCAAGGCAACAAAGACAAACATAAAATAAGATAGAAATAAGGAGAAAGACGTCAGACCAAGGAGACGAAGGGCACTGAATACAACAGCCTGAGAAGCGGATACACATATATACATATAAATATATTCTGAACATTTCAGAAATTTTTCTTTCTGTGGTATGCAGTTTGGATAATTAGTGTTTATTTTAATTATAATTAATTTAAGAATCCAGTTGGTGATTTATGGGTGAAGGAAATGTGGGGTTTGTGGTTCTGCTGAGGATGTTGCTTCAGTAGAACACAGTTTGGGTTTTAAGGTAACTCAAAACCAACTGCAGGGACTGGAAATCTTATTCAAACTGAAGGAATGAGACACGGCAGTAAATATGGGGAACGTACTCCAGTCTGCTGTGAAACTTGCTTTTGGGAGAAGGTCCGTCCAGCAAGACAGTGATCCCAAGCAACAGTAGAATCGCTCAAAAACAAAACAGCGAGCATTTTTAGAGTGAGCCGTCGAAGCCCTGATGTCATCCCCTGAGAATCCGAAAACGGCAGCACCATCTGAATGATCTGCTGAAAATTAGGCAAGAGAAATAAGGGGGAAATCACCTGTGAACCGCATGCGAAGCTGGTGCTTCCTTATCCCTGAAGACTTACAGCTGTTATTGGTGATTCTGCTAAATAATGTGTGTTGAATATTTATCCAAGCAAATTTGTTCAACATTTCAGTTCCTATAAAAAATCGGAGCAGTTTGGTCGTCATTAAGTACGCTGATTGCTTTGGCAAGGCCCTGTACCACCGTGTGGAAGCAGATGATCCGGGCAGGGGGGGACTTGGCTCAAGTGGGAGACGCTTTACTAACAAGAAGAGAGAACCTAAGAGAGACTGAAAAAGAGAGACACCATTGCAGACCGACGGCCCCACAGAAGCAGCACCTCCACCACAAATTGCTGATTTGACAAGATGTCTCTTGAATTTGTTGACACACAAGGTCCGTGTGCATGAGCGTGACTGCAGGATTCTGTTCTGTTCTGTTGACAGCTGGGTCTGGAGCGGTACCACGGGGTCGGGATCCTGGGCTTCAACTCCCCAGAGTGGTTCATCACCGACATCGCTGCTATTTTGGCAGGGTGAGTACCCAGTACAGATTGGTGTCAAGTCCAGTCAAATAATTTTATATAGATCATAATGATAGTTAATCCAAACTGCTGCACATTTTATCAGACCCTACTATTTAATAAAATAAATAGTAAGATTCACTTGTAAGACTCAGTTTAAAGTAATCATGCATAATAAAAAAAGCATCAAAAAGCATCTCATGACAGCATCATGTGACAGCATCACATGACACAATTGAGACTGGGTCCTCAGTGCTCAGAAAACCCACCTATAGATGTACACTGTACACTGTACACTGTACACTGTACACTGCCTCCCCAGTCACACGGTTGTTAATGGTGCCTGTGTCACAGTGGGTTTGCGGTGGGCATCTACACCACCAACTCCCCGGAGGCGTGCCAGTATGTGGCGGAGAACTGCCAGGCCAACATCTTGGTGGTGGAGAACCACAAGCAGCTGCAGAAGATCTTGCAGGTAAAGAGAGAGTGGATGGAACCTGCACCACTAATGTGAGCCTGAGCCAGAACCTGAACACTGAGCATCATCAGGACCAGCTGGATTCATATTCCAGTTTCAGTCTATGTCATGATTATAATTTGAGTTTAATCGGTCTTAATCGGGTTCTAATTGTATTCAGTGCCATAAGATCTTATGCACTAAAAGTTTATGTCTGTATTTTGATTGGATTATGTTTATTAGCTTTTACAGCCTGCCATTTGTCGACGTCAACAGTACACTCTGATTTACTGATGAGTTTTTGTTATTGCACATTTGTTTCAGATTCAGGACAAGCTTCCACATCTGAAAGCCATAATTCAGTATAAAGATTCTCTGAAGGAAAAGAAACCAAATTTATACTCGGTAGGTTGTAGAGTTTTATGGTTGGGGGTTGATGTTCTTAGTTAAACATGTTTAATGTTTCGCAAAAAATTATAGCAGAATTATAATTTTATTACTTTTGTTATTATGAAAACACTAAGTCCTTCTGTCGAGCTAGCAAATCTTACGGCATGATTTTTATGCCTGTGAATGTTGAAAGAGCAGATCGTCTCATTGTCTGCCTTGATTATTTGTCTCTGGTTGGCTGATTCCATCTGGCCCAGTGGGCGGAGTTCATGGCCTTGGCACAGGATGTGCCAGACGAGCAGCTGGATGACATCACCGCCAGCCAGAAGCCCAACCAGTGCTGCACCCTGATCTACACCTCGGGCACGACAGGGCAGCCCAAGGGCGTGATGTTGAGTCACGACAATGTGAGGCCCCATTCCTGTTCATGGTTGTAAATCTGGATTAAAGTTAAATCATTTTGAGTGTAAATGCAATTTGACTCCAATTCTGATTTAACTACTGCGGACACATTTAAATCCACCGCTGCTTGTTTGAGTCAGATTCTAATAGGTGTCATTTTCAGCTCCAACCTGATCTGAACCTTCTGAAGTGTTAGTACATAGTCCATCACGATCGCACTGCCCCCGCCTGACCTCTTGGGGGCGCCCTTCCTCCCGCAGCTGACGTGGACAGCCTACGCCACAGGGAAGAACGTGCGGCTGACTGAGGCCGACGTGGCGCAGGAGGTGGTGGTCAGTTACCTGCCCCTGAGCCACATCGCCGCACAGATGATCGACATCTGGCTCACCATGCAGGTCGGCGGCGCCGCCTACTTTGCGCAGCCGGACGCCCTGAAGGTGAGCGCCATCCGCCATCGAGGTCCGAGCCCCTTCCGTGGCTTCGCACCCAGGAGCCGATTCGCACCCAGGGCCCCCTCCCACCTCAGCTAGCGGGAAATAGAAGCATCGTTTCTGCAGAATCTCCACCAGACTCTAAGTGGACAGGACTGTGTGAGGGTTAGAGGTCGTCCAGCCCCATATATGCCCCCCCCACCCCAAAAGGTCATTTTTAGAGGCCTGGATAAGTGGCTGCATGTTGAACTGCAGTTTGTCAAACCCTGTTAATTCACGAGTGTTAAATTTAGTTAAGAGTCCGTGGGGGGTGACGTTGGCCTGAGGAGTGAGGAGGAGGGGTAGGGAGTGTGCGTAAATCCTTAACGGGACCACGTTAGTGAGTGGGGGGGGCATTGCAGTGCAATGTGATCCTGTCAGCTGACTCCTTGTGACTGTGACTGGAGCCCTGTCCTTTTTCCGTGTGACTGCTGAGGCATGACCTGGGCGGTGTGTGACATCACCCCCTCCCTCACCCCCCCCCCCCGCCCAGGCGGGGTTAACTCCGTGTCGCCGCTGCTCCGCAGGGCTCGCTGGTGAACACGCTGCAGGAGGTGCGGCCCACGGCCTTCATGGGAGTCCCCAGGGTGTGGGAGAAGATGCAGGAGAAGATGAAGTCGGTGGGGGCCAAGTCGTCCGCCGTGCGCCGGAAGGTGGCCAGCTGGGCCAAGGGGGTGGGGCTCCAGACCAACCTGAGCCGGATGGAGGGGTACGGACACACGGCCCGCTGGGGGGGTAATGCCGCCATGCCCCACTCGCCGCTCGCTCATTCTCATTGGCTCCTTCTTGCCTACCCCCCACCTGCACGGACAGGGAGACGGCACGCACCCCCCTGAACTACCGGCTGGCCAAGAAGCTGGTGTTCCGGAAGGTCCGCAAGGCGCTGGGCCTGGACCGCTGCCGGAAGTGCTACACGGGCGCAGCCCCCATCACCAGGGACACGCTGGAGTTCTTCCTCAGCCTGGACATCCCCGTGTACGAGCTGTACGGCATGAGCGAGTGCTCGGGCCCCCACACCATCTCCCTGCCCGACGCCTTCCGCCTCACCAGGTACACCCCCCCCGCCTGCCAGAGTGACCCCCCCAATCAGGGGTATTCAGCCTGAGTGATACTGCTGACCTGTTCTGGGTGGTTAGAGTGACCCCTACTGGTCACCCAGACTCCCCACATTACAGCAGTTGAGTTCATGTTATAACCTAGAGGTGAGATTTATTGTATAATAAATAAATCTGTGACTATTGTACCAAGACCAGATTTGAAGCAACTTTCTGATCACAGGCTAGAGGCTTAGCTTGCTGAGCCACATGCTGCCCCCTAATGGCAGGAAAAGCTGGTGCATTTTTAAATCCAAACTGCAACGTAGCATCACCCTAGCGACCGCCCGGGCTGAGCCAGGAGCAGGTCTGGCGTGCGCCGACGCGGACGGTAGACGGCGCATCGAGCCACGGTAAAGCGTGTGGCGATCTCCACGCAGGATGCGAGCGGCCGTCCTGCTCCCTCCGCTGTCTGGGTGTGAATCGCGCTGGACCTGCCCCTCCCCTTAGTCGCCGGGGCTCGGGCTCCGTACGGCGACGCGTCACGGCGTGTGAATGAGCGCGTGCAGGGCGCTGGGGCGGCCCGTTTTCAGCCAGCGTCATTTAGGGATACGCATGCATGTGTTTATACATGTATGTAGCTGCGTGTTTGTCTGCAATTTAAGGAAACACCTTTTACTCTGAGGCTCCCTGTTGCTTCACTTACTAAACATCAGGACAAGCGGGGCGGCGGGGGCTCAGTCTGCGAAGCCCCTGTGGCCGTGATTGGAAGCACCAGCATCGCCAGAATAGTCGTGTCTGTGGGCCCTTGAGCGAGGCCCTTAACCCCCCTCCATAGGTGCCGCTACAGGTGGCTGCCCTTCGCTACCAAGCCTCCCGTCACCTACATATGTGTCTGTGCCTTGGAGAGCAGGATGGAGAACTGCCCAAAGGGGATCAATAGAGTGTCATTATTATTATTCTGAAAAACCACAGAGTTCCAGTACTTAATGACGGATCTCTTGCACGCACATCACTGATCAGTCTCTGCCCCCCCTCCTCCCCGGCAGCTGCGGGAAAGTCCTCCAGGGCTGCGAGACCAAGATCTCGAACCCGGACGGCGAGGGGAGCGGCGAGATCTGCTTCTGGGGACGTCACGTCTTCATGGGCTACCTCAACATGCCCGAGAAGATGGAGGAGGCGCTGGACGAGCAGGGCTGGCTGCGCTCTGGGGACCTGGGCAAGCACGACTCCGAGGGCTTCCTCTACATCACCGGCCGCATCAAGGGTGAGCCGAGGGCCGTGGCTCGGGGCTGGGGGCCCGGGGCTGGGGGCCCGGGGCCTGACTCCCTGTGCGTCTTGCAGAGCTGATCATCACGGCCGGGGGCGAGAACATCCCCCCAGTGCCCATCGAGGATGCAGTGAAGGAGTCCATACCACTGATCAGCAACGCTATGCTTATTGGCGACAAGAGGAAGTTCCTCTCCATGTTGCTCACCGTCAAGGTAACAACTATACTGGGGGGGGGGGGGGGGCATCACATGACACTGCACGCCTGTGGCCCACGTGCGAGGTGACACTGCATGAGTCATTCTGTCTTTCCCGTTTTTGGGGTGAAGTCCTTGTGAGTCGCTTTATTACCATGAACAAAAGCAGAGACCACAGAATAAGGGGCATGTTTGCTACAATGTTTCACAATCTGCTGTCCTCCTCAAATGCCTCGGATTGAGGGTGAGATCATTGTATTCCACTTCATAACGACGGATCAGAATAGCATCATGTAAATACTGGTGACGTTCTATAAACTTGCCTTTGCGATAAGTACACCTACTGCCATCTGGTGGCCAACCGTCATACTTTTCACTGCTTTGATTTTCCGGCTGTGACTGCCTCAATCAACGTTACGCCCACTGACCCATTTGTCGTCCCCCTAGTGCCAGGTGAACAGCGACACGGGCATCCCGGAGGACGAGCTGACGGAGGAGTCGGTGGAGGTGTGCCGCAAGCTGGGCAGCAGCGCCACCCGGGTGTCCCAGATAGCCGGCGGACGTGACCGCCTCGTTCATGCCGCCATCCAGGAGGGCATCAACCGTGTCAACGAGAAGGCGGTCTCCAACGCCCAGCGCATTCAGAAGTGGACCGTGCTGGACCAGGACTTCTCTATCATGGGAGGAGAGCTCGGTACAAAGCCGCCTCAGAGCCAGGGTGGGGGGGGGGGATAAGTGGGCCCGCATTTTCAAAATAATGACAGAAAATATAGTGAAATCTCTACAAAATTGGCCTGTTGCGATTTATGTTGCTTCTCTTCAAACTCAGGCCCAACCATGAAGCTGAAACGGCCAGTGGTAATGAAGATGTACAAGGAACACATTGAGAATTTCTACACGGAAGCAGTGACCCCCACCACCCCCGATAACCCTCTGCCCCCCAAATAAGGCTCTGCCGAGGGCCCGGGACCCAGGGGCCGGACGGACAGGGGGACGCACTCTCACCCGCACCTCCACGCTTCAGCAAAGTGAAGAGACCCAGAGGTCAGAGAAGCAGCGATTCCCCACCGGAGAGCTCACTGTCGTGCTTAACTGCACCTTGGGAAGTTCTGATTGTAAACGTTTCTGTTTGTGTGGTTGTTGTACATAATGAACTAGGATCTCTGGGGGGAAAAAAATTGCTCTCATGTTTTTACAATATTTATAAGCTGATTGTTATTAATATCATTGTCATTATTACTACTGTGATGAAGTACAATAATTCTGTAATTGTACTATTTACTCTGCAAAACCATACGAAAATCCAAAGTGGAATTTGAAGGAGTTTTCATAAAATGGAATTCCTGTCGAATTTTCAGGGTTCTTTATTGCGTTTAGTTTAATTTTATTTATTGCTTTGATGTTGCCAAAGTTACAGAAAGGCCAGTGCATGTCAGGTTTCTCAATGGATTGTGGAAAATCCCGTTTTCTCGCCATGTGCAGTTTTCACTTAGATGTGAAAAGTGGAAAAGAGCCATTAAGCGAGCTGTTGTTTTAGCGTAGCGGTTTGTTGTTTTGCTTGTCTGTATAATTCCCCACATGTTCATGCAGGAGCACTGCAATCTCCATGTTTGTCTGTGACAGTTGTTTCTGATTGTTCTTACATAATTGTATCTTGACAGTGAAGCTTTGTTTCCTTTGAAAATGTCTTAATTCAGCCATGTATCACGTTAACACCCATAGAATCAACAGTGTGTTTAATATATGCATCTCATTATATTATAATGTCACACTGTGGATTCTAGATTTCACTACTCTGGGTATGTAACCAAAAACCCATTTAAAAACTATTGCATGGAGTAACCAAGACGAAGGTCAGATGATCCCGATTGTCCGCGATGTTCTAATGCTACCCCTAGGGTGAAGGGATTCAGGCAGTCGGGCTCTGATCTGATCCTTTTCATTACTGGGTGATTGATGTACTGATTGTTAAAGTTTGTGACTGAAGGTGTGAACAGAGTTGAGCCTCAGCTCTAGGCCTGCACGAGGACTGCATCACGCAATTTCTATTAAAATTGAAAATGCTGACTGAAAAATCAAGCTCTTTGGTCTTGTTTCTTTGACACATTTTATGTTAAAGTGCGGTATTTTCTCATTTAGTCCAGATAATCCCACGTGTTAAACTTCACACTAAGCCTCCAGCTTTGGGGCCACTCGATGGATGATTGACGTCAGCTTCAGCCAAACCATTATCTGAGACAGAACGAAACGCTTGAATTGTGCTCTTCAGGTCCGTCACTTTGAGTTTGGTTTCCACCTTTCTGAAAGCAGTTGTGTGATGCTTTTAGCTACAAACTGCACAGGAAAATGATGACGCTGTAATCAGTGTAGAGCTGGGGGTCGCCAGTCCTGTTCCTGGGGACCCATCGCCCTGCAGCGCCAAGGGCGGCCCTAACTTACGCCTGGCAGGTAATTACAGCCGGCTGCTACACTGAAGCTAAAGTGGCTCCAATACTGAGACGCGACTGCAGGGCCCGATTATCTTTGTCAGCGTTTTAAGTCACACATCAATGGATCAACCGTTTGGCTATTTTTAAACTCGCATAGCTGTGTGTTGTGAAAATATGCTACAAGTACTTTTTTATTTTTAATTTTGCACTTCTGACAAATCACTTAGAGTTCAATAACTCAGTATTGTGCGCTTTGGACAAAAGAACAGTACTTTGTCAGGACCGTGTGAGGGTGACAGCATACAGTCAAGGTGCATCGTCAGCCGGGGACACACACCATCAGTACCGTTTTCGCGATGGTAGGGATCATACCAACCCCCCACCAGCGGCAGACAGAGTCGAATAGAGGGCAGTTATCTGACCCCCCCCATTGAGGAATGTCAGCAAACCTAAAATTATTTCACCACAGCGGCGGGTAAATGCAGGTAGAGCAGAGCTTCACTGAAGTCAACAAAAACTGCTTGTAATGCCTCACATTAGCCACTGGAGGAAGTGCTGTTGGAATCAACGGCTGGGGTAAAAGAGGGGTGATGACATGTGTCGACTGATATTCTACACCCCGTCAGGGTCCAGGAAGACCCCGCTCATTCTTTACTGCAATGTTTCTGAAGCTGGACCCCAGGGAACTCCACCCACCCCCCCCCCCGAAAGGCCATGCTTCTGCTCCCTCTCAGAATTTCCCAGAAACATGGATGGTCTGCGGCTCTCCAAGGACCGGTCTGTCAGGTGGCGTCTCGCTAGTCTGGCCTGGCTCCCCTCAGAGTTCCTTCCCTGCGCTGTATGAGTCTTGGCCTCATCTGCCCCCCTGGAAGGGCATCTTCCGGGACGAGGGTCACATCCACCTGACGCTGCCTGCAGACCACTGCGACCCTCAGGTCTCCGGGGGGGGGCGGGGGCAGTGTCCCAGCCCGTGAAAAGACGGGCGACTCTTAGTGGGGCTAAACCTAACCCTAACCTGACACCAGGCGGTTTGGATCAACACACATCGAGCTGGCAGGCGACTGTGTGATACCTTAGTGCCAGTTCGTGTGTGTGTGTGTGTGTGTATATATATTTTTTTTTTAATAAAAAAATACTAATAAATATTAATAGGCAAATTACACCTAGTCCACTTTCTGCAGCTGATGCTGTATGAACTTTTACTTAAGCCTAAAATACTGAACGACAAAAATCCCGAACGTGGATCCGGTTAGACAGGGATAGAACAGAATTGCTATTTGTCCACAAATTCACGCAGGTAGTCTACAGTACTCAATGACTTTATTAATATGATTTTAAAATAAAAAATAAAATTATCATCCTTATTAAAACTTGCATCATATGGCCACATGGTGGCAGCGTATGCCGAGTTAATATACCAAACAAAACGACACTTTGCTTTCCATCCCTGGGAAGGGGGGGGGGGGGCACGCTCAAACCAAAGTCACATTTCATTATTAGTCCTCCCCCCCTCCCCACACTGATTCGGTCATCCACGAAATTCATAAACATCTCCCTGCGCACCCACATCAAAATGAACAGTACTTGAAAAAATACACAAATGTTACCTTTCATCTTAAATAAAGGTGTCTGAGTGAAGCTATGTGACGGACGTAAGGTGTTCAAACAGGACGCCCTCCCCCCCCGTGCACCGCATTTGCGTTTCTGTCCCAGCGGCGGGTGGGGGGGGGGGGGGGGATCCCAGGAGGCCAGCCAGCCACAGTGCCGTGGGTTTCGTTTGCCATCCCACCTCCTGAAGGACCTCTGAAATATCCAGTGAAACCATCCTCTGCTTCCAACAGCAAATCTAACACAATAAAAGGAAACTGCGAAGGTAAAACCTACATGCAGCCTTTCCTGCCACGGTGAGCGCCGGTACTCCCCGGTACTCCCCATACCTTAGTGAATCGGGATCAGAAACGCCTGGCTATGGATCCCAATTTAAAATTAAAAAAAAAAAAAACACAACATTAAAAAAAAAAATAAAAAAAAAAAAAAATAAGTATATATGCTACCATACCTCACAGAGTACGGAAAAACGACTTTGCCACACACCTTGAGTAAAAACACTCAAATATGGCAAGACAAACCCACAAAAAAAAAAAAAAAAAGATTTTCCAATGATCTGCCTAAAATAAGTCCACTTGGTATTGTTGCGACACGACTTTTCATTCAACATCTTGTCCACAGTGTCCAATGGCAACAGCTGCAGACCACGACCCAGTCCCGCGCTGCAGACCACGACCCAGTCCCGCGCTGCAGACCACGACCCAGTCCCGCGCTGCAGACCACGACCCAGTCCCGCGGGGGAAAACCTTCACGAGACGCGAGACTGAGCCCCCAACACACTTGGAAGCCGCGTTTTCTTCTTTTGAAAATGTCCCATTTTTTCTAAGCAGGTTGGCAAAAAACAAATTAATACTTTTTGTAAGTAAATGTATAAAATCCTTAGAAACACAGTTTACATAATTACATAAGTACTGATGTCACCACAGTCAGAAGTGCAGAGGTATAAAAATGACACTGACTGATAGATGGGCCGGCTGCCCTCTTACAGCCGCTCAGCCCCCCCCCACCCCCATCTTCACTACACAGAGAACGTGCAGAGTGCAGAGTCAAAAGGTCAGAGTTCACGAACTAAGACTTGGAGTTAAAAGGTTAAAAGTTCAAGAGGGGACCAAAAAAAAAAAAAAAAAAAAAAAAACACAAAAAGCCAACACCATGCAGAAATCTTCACACAGAGAAGATTTAAGGTTTTGGCTTAAAAAGCAGAAAGAAAATTGAAAAAGCAGAAAAAAAAAAAAAAACGTTTGCGTCAATTTGATGATTACTGCTCCAAATGCGGACCGAATGGCATATGAATATACAGGAATTCCTAACTGGGTACGTTAAGCTCTGTGCTTTAGTCATTAGAAACGGCTCGTGATGGACTCACTCATGCTGCATGGTGGGGGAGGGACGCTCGCTCTCGAAGGCAGGCAGCAGTAAGGACGACTCCAATAAAGCTATGAACGGCATACGCGAAAACGCACGTCTCGGAGAGCGAGGGTTCCGAGTCGGA